>ML393143.1:581-32443 GCA_005239525.1 Nicotiana knightiana
ACTAGACAAACTAGGCACCATCTTCTGAAGCTTGGATAAGTTTGGATGTCCTAAACGTCTGTGAATTAGGTCTGGAGGATCTGTAACTAGACATGCCTTGGAGGAATTGAGTGAGTTAAGGTAGTAAAGGCCTTCTGATTCAAGTCCTGTTCCAATCGCCTGTCCCGTACTGCGGTCCTTATAAAATATATACCACAATGGAGGGCACGAGTCAAACGACTAACAGATGCAAGATTAAAAGAACAGCCATGGACATAAAGAACGGAATCTAGAGTGACAGAAGGTAGAGGATTCGCTTGTCCAACTCCTTTTGCTTTAGTTTGAGACCCATTGGCTAAAGTAATAGTGGGAAGAGATTGTGAATATGCAATATTTGACAAAAGTGATTTATTACCAGAGATATGATCAGAAGCGGCCGAGTCCACAACCCATTGTCCAAGAGTACTAGACTGGAAAACACAAGCAAAAGAATTACCAGCAACAGAAGTATCAGTCTGAGCAACAGAAGCTACTTGTGGAGATGTCTGCTTACTTGCTCGGTACTGAAGGAACTCATTATACTCCCCTTCAGATAAAGAAAGTCTCTGGTTACCTGTAGTCTCAGTCTGAGCAACATAAGCATTTTTGGGTGAACGACCATGTAAAGAATAGCACACGTCACGAGTGTGTCCAAGTTTATGACAATAAGAGCACTTGGGTCGGGGCCTTCCAAAACGACCTCCTCCTCGTCTATTTTCCATAGGTTGAGATGCCCGATTGTCCACTGACTGGGATACGAAAACAGATGAGTCAAGTGTCTGTGATGAGCTTACTGGGTGACTTGGTGCTGCAGCAAGGCGAAGTAATCGAGAGAATAATTCATCAACTGTGGGGACAGTCGGACTAGCCAAAATCTGATCGCGTACTGAGTCAAGATCATTAGGAAGTCCAGCAAGAGTAAGAACTAGAAACATCTTTTGTCGCTGCTCTTGTTGCTTCTCAACACTAGCAGAAACTGGCATCAACTTCTCAAATTCCTCCATGACTGCCTGTACTTGTCCCAAGTAAGTAGACATATCTAACTCATGTTTCTTTAAATTTGTCATCCACGATATCACATCATAGAAACGAGATATGTCATTAGTGTATAAAGTACGAGCCTTTTCCCAAACCAAATAACCTGTCTCGAATGGACGAAACAAAGGCATCAACTTGGAATCAATAGATCTCCACAGAATACTACATAATTGAGCATCGATTTTCTCCCAGTGTTCTTTGGCCTTTTCATCTCCTTCGCTAGACTTCTGAATTAGATGATTTTGAACACCTTGACCTTTACACCACAACTCGACAGATGAAGCCCAAGCTAAGTAGTTTGAACCTCCAATTAAAGGTTCTGAGGTAATCATAATACCGGAACTGCCAGAGCCCTGATTTTTAGACCCGAAAACATCAACTCCAAAAGACATTGTTGGAGTGAAGAGAGGTTCAGAAACAGTCGCCGGAATCTGGTGTTTCTGTCGCCGGAAAATAACAAAAAAAAATTGTCGGATTTGGGTGAAACTTGGATGGATAGGCTCGGAAATACCTCAAGAACACGCTGTCTGAAAAACAAAATTCGAAATTTGGCCGGAAAAAGGGTACACGCGCCGGAAAGCACTGTAGATTGCCGGAAAATTTCAAAGTCGTCGGAATCTGTCGGAAATAGTACCAATAGACTCGGATTTGATGGGCAAGTAGGCTGTCCTCAAGAAGCGTGGCCAAAAAATGGCCGGAGAAGGTCGCACGCGCCGGCGTGCGGGTGTCGCGCTCGCCGGAAAAAACTGCTGGTGGCGCGTAGGAGCGCGTGAAGGATTTTCCGGCGGAAATTTTTTCTAGGGTTGGTCCCCGGAGGCCGATCTACTTAGTGGTGGTGTTTATTTTTGCACAACACTGATAAAAAGTGGCTTTTTTTTACTGCGACAGGCCTTGGTTGATTGATTTCTCTTCCCTGGAATTGATGCACAGCGATAAATCTCTCACGATTGCTCTGATACCATGTGAGAAAGCATGGGAGAAAATAACATATTATTCACACCATACAATGATACAATGAGCCCTATATATAGATAATACATGTCCTACTCCTAATACGTATAGGATTAAGGTTAAGGTTATTTACTCCTATTTGACTACTAAACTAACAGTAATCAAGATACAGATTCAATAATCCAAACTACTGAAATAAAAGGTTCTATAACCATATGCTGTTGCACGATAGACTGCACATTGAACGCAACAAGAGACTCAAAACTGGGGAAAGAAAACGAGTAAATAGTTGTCCAATTCGTTCTATATTTTTCAAGTATCTAACAATCAATGGATATCAAGACATAGTGACCTTCAAATCAAGTATATGCTGAAAGATACATAGAGTAAGGGATATTCGGGGGAGGTTATAATCAAGTCAGCTTCAGGAATCCGAAACCCATACAATCAAGTAATGTAGTCTATTTAACCCACCAAGTAATATAACATAAAAGAAGTGCATAAATTACAATCAAGATACAGAATTAAGAACCAAAACTATTGAGATAAGGGATTCTATTATCACCATATGCTGCTTCACCAAGACTGGACAATGGACATTGAACTCAACAAGAAAAAACTGGGGAAAATGCTAGATAGTTGTTCAATGCATCCTATATCTTTGAAGTATTGAACACATAATGATCAATTTATATCAATTCATTATGTCCTTCAACTGAAGTACATGCTGCGGCGACCTCTTGTTTTCGTAGTTTTTACTTTCTTCTCATCATCAACATTAATACTTTTCCAGAAACATATGTCCATATATTTTATAAGCAAGTATGACACTTATGTTCTTGATCAATCTAGAACGGAGTTTCAGTTTTACTTAAATCAGCCTGAAGACAACTGATAACCACAAGCTTCCGTAAACCCTGAAGTTCAACTTTAAGCTGGTATCATTATAAAGAAGGGGAAGGGCTTGGACACATGATATGTTTGAGATCTGGTGAACTCTGGAGGAGGGCAAAGGATACGACACCAAGTATAAATCCTCGTTTAATCATGATTGGTCGGTTAACAAATTATGAAGCTTAGCATGCAACCCAGTTCTGCCGAGTCCCGGTATCCAGTTGTACCAGCTACTCTAGGTTGGTGTGCCGCGGCATTAAGGAGTTTAGTTAGACTCCTCGTGCTGAGTGGAAAGTATTTGCTAATAGCACTCTGCATTTTAGAAGGTCTTGCGGACAAGATCTTAAACTGGAGAAAGGCTACATCTAACTGAACAGGCTTATAAATTAAGAGTTTCTACCACAAAAGTGGATAAATAAACGATTGTGTTTTCCTCAAACTGTGGACAAGTTACAGGAAAATCGCTTCGCAGTTCCCAATTTCACATAAAAACAAAGAAAGTCGGGAAGAAAAGGACAACCCGAAATTTTGTCTGATTTATCCCCCCTTTGGTGGACCTTTGAAGAGCAATTAAATAAAAGCTGAATATCATCCAACCTGCCAACTACCATTTTACAAAGCATATTCCAAGAAAAAGTTATTTTCCAGAATTCGCCATGACAAAATTGCAAAACTTTCTGATCCACTTCTACTACTTATACATGAGCAGTGTGTGGACGTTAAACTGCAGGGCTACTCATTAACGTTAAGCTAGCTTCTAAAAATTCCTAAGCAACTCTTTCATATATTTTAGCAATTGAGAATTCAATTAGATTTTTGCAATTGGATCTAACACCTGGAGTTTTTGGTAAGTTGGGGTATGCCTTAATGGATATTCTACTGTTTCATTAGTTTCCCTGGGAGATTAAATTGTTGTCATATTTGAAGCTTGACCCCTTTTTGAAGCACTGTCAGTTCTTTTAATCCGTTTCTCAATTTAATTTGATAATGCTTCTCGTTTTTTCATGGAAGTTCACCTTGCTAGTTGTACTAGATGTTTAACTATCAAAACCCAGACAATGAAAGCTAAAATCCGTTGAAGGATCAGAGTTGTTTTCTCAGTGTTGATCAGGTGCATGAGAGTGTTTTCCAAATTAAGAAACAAAGGATCCATTTAAGTATAGGCAACAGAAAACGAGAAGCATTATCAAATTAAATTGAGAAACGGATTAAAAGAACTGACAGTGCTTCAAAAAGGGGTCAAGCTTCAAATATGACAACAATTTAATCTCCCAGGGAAACTAATGAAACGGTAGAATATCCATTAAGGCATACCCCAACTTACCAAAAACTCCAGGTGTTAGATCCAATTGCAAAAACTAAATTGAGATTTGAGACTGAACAGTTAAAAAGTCAAGAAGCAGACTACAAGAATAAGTTCCAATAGAAAAGAGAGATAATATTCTACACAAGCAAACAATCTCAGATTAGATGCCAAGATTTGTGTAAGAATGCTTAGATGATATGGATCTTGTTGAAATAGAGGTAGTTGTGAAACTGTAACTACCCTTCTTGTAATTTTGCAATACCTTCTTGGTACTATTTAATGAAATTCACTTAAAAAAACCAATCTTCTATTAGAACCCATTCTTAGTTCAATCTTCTTTTATTTCTTTTTTCTTTGTGTGTGTGGGGGGGAGGGGGGGGGGGGGGGGGGGGGGGGGGGGGGGTAGGGAGGTGGGAGGTTAAAGTCCAATCTTCTTTACATTTCACAGCTATGGAATGCTAGATCAAAATAAAATTATGAACAACCGAAGGCAAAAGAAAGAAAACATCTCTTATTTACGAAAAAATGAAGAAGGCATGAATGGATGTCCAATGCTCACCTCTATTAGACGCCCATGCCAATACAGTAACATTCCACTATTTGCTTCTTCCCATTCCAATTGACTGCAACCTAGTGTAAGTTGAACAGGTTTCCCCATAATAGTACCATTTTCCACAACAGTCTTGTTTAGAGATCTTGCTAATGGTCGGCTTTTAACCTGTTAAAGTAGTAAGCATAAGAAAATCAGTTTCCGATCTTATTAGCAATACATTGGGAGTTTGGGACCAGCCTACGCAATTGTGACACAGAGCCATAAGTATGTAAGTACCTGTGATCCTTGGACGTATATTTTCACCCGTGGGTCAAGAAAGATCACTTCTAAATAAGATCTAAGTGAATAGTCCAAAGGCACCTAAAACCAAACAACAGCAACTTAGCAATATGAAGAGAAAAATAATGATATAAGTTATAAAAGAAGGTAACCAACCATTTGAGTCATCTGGCCTGGACGAGCTCTGACCCGTCTAGAACGAATGAGAATATCGCCCTGATGAAAGGAGCTCGCGCCAGTTATTCCAGATTCCCATTGCAGGCTATAATTGGATCCCCACTCATCCAGGTTCCAGATATATATCTGTGTTCCAGTGCCATTATTACTGAATAGACCTACTTTTTCACCTATGAAGTATTTATCAAATGGTGAAAATTCCTTAATAGCTTTCAAGTTGTGTTTGAACAAAGCCTCATTTTGCTTATCCAGCTCCATAAATTGCCCGTTTCTGTAGTAGCTTACAATGGGTATCTCCAGATTCTGCAGCATAAGAATGAGCAGATAAAGACGAGCACTACTGAGAAAGCAGTATAACCAAAACAAGAAGTCTATTAAGTTGCTTTGGTGCCTACATCTTTTCCTTCATTGAGTGTCTGGGAAAGGAAAGCAATTGATCTAGAATTAGCAGTCTGTGTCAGAACCAAGGCATCTTTTCCAAGTTTCATTGCCCCAGTCTGCACAAAGAACAAAGATATCATGTATCCAAAAGCCAGTCAGGGGTTACAGCACAAGGTGAAAGAAACTCAAACAAAAGGAGATGCATCTATATGCCCGCATTTGCATTGCAATCCAGCATTCTTATAAATGAGGAAGTCATATCATTAATTACAGGATTCAAACTCCAAAGTCCTAACCATTAAACCATGAAGCTTTTTCCCAACAACCACATGGTATAAAAGCTAATTGCAGGTATACTTTGTACAGAATCATGTTTTAGCTTAGGATTCAGAACTTCCTGTATACAGCTTGTATGCAGCACATCAACTAACTATGTGGATGGAATAGAATTCTCACCCTATCTCTTAAAGAGAAGTGGGAACAAAATCATGGTGGACAAGGACACAACAAAAATATTTTTAATTCATATCATTAAAAAGGTTAAATGAGATCTATTTATAAGGTTCTTCAGGCAACAAGATAGGGACCTTCGGAATTTCACATAAAGGGTGACAACAGCAAATATTAAGCTACCTTAAAACCAATTCCGAATCTCCCAATACGATTAGGATCATCTGCATCAGGTTGCCTGTGTCCAAATGATACCATCTGAAGCACCTCCTGATGGTTCATTCCACACCCATCGTCTATAATGCACAGCATAGGAATTTCTCTGCCAACCGCTTTTGAAAATATCACGTCAATAGAAATTTCCAGCCTGTCAAATATCCAATGAAAAGCAATGTGAAATGAGGAACTATGAAACTTAATGCACAAACATACATCGTAACTTCTGCCTTCCCCCACCTTTTAGCAAATGTTAGAAGAGGGAACTGCAAGCACGGCAGAATGATCAAGTAGAAGGGAAGCATTTTTTGAAGAAAAAGAATCATTGGTAACAGTACTAGAAAGGGAAGTATAGACAAATATATATAAGGAAGTCAGTAAAGAATCATAGAACAGGAAAGGGAACTTGTGTACCTACTTAGTTGCTTTAGCGTCTCGAGAATTGTCTACGAACTCAGCAATTGCCCCAAAAATCCAACCAGAATGAGTATGACCTAGAGTTTTCAAATAACTGGGATCTGCACGCACATAATTTCTCTCCAAGGAAAGATTTTGTTGAGTTGTTTTGTCAGGTCTTCCAATAGCTTTGGCTGACCCATCAAAAGTCGGGGCACCTACAACAGCCTCTTTATAGTAGGGAGAACAAGCATCCTCAATCACACAAGAAGTTGATCCAGAGGCCTTACCCGCAGGACATTCACTTGGTTTTCCCCCCTCCCGGTAACAAACATTTGTAGAGCTCAATCCTGAGCCTTCTTTTGGAGGAAGTATGAAAAATTCAAAGGATTCATGCTTTCCAGTGGCAACCTTCAAGATCATGTCCAACAATAATTACAATCTTTATTAGCAAACTAACACAAAAAGATATGCTTGGATAGACCAATAGAAATTAAAAGTAATATGAGCACCTAGAAATTGTTAGTAGGAAGCAAAACATTTGCTGCCTTCTTCTTCATTTTTTTTTTGCAGGAATTCATCAGTGCAATAAGGTACAGGATTCTAGAAGCAAATTTACCCTTTTGTGTTTCCGAAGGAATCCGAGGAATTCTCCCCACTCCTTTTCCTGATAAGAATTTTCTGGAGCACGACGTAACAAGCAGCAGGATAACTCAGAGAGGAAGTCAAGTTTTTCTTCTCGTACAATGTCTGTTATGTTCCAAACTGCAGGCCTGTTAAGCATTTCAGAGTAAGTGCACCTCATAATTTGCATAAATGGAGCAAAGAAGCGAGGAAGGGTGGAAAGCATCTGGCCATGTAATGCATTACCCAGTAGACAAAACCGTTTTTCAAAAGAACTCCCCATGATTTAGATTTTACTCAAGAAAAACAGTAAAGCCTTTTTAACTGTAGAGCATGAAATTTGTTAATCAGAAATCAAGCTTCTACTTTTAAGGCATATTATAATGTTAATCCTCCTGCATCACCAGGGCGTAAGTTTTTTTCTATTTTTTGAATGGATATATCTTTGTGATAATTTTTTTGAACGGATAAATGGGACTTTAGTCATACTTGGATTGGATAAAAAGGTTGTATTTAGTTTTTGCCTCTACGGCTACAATGGAAAATTAATTAAAATCTCTCCACATGCTTTTGCATAATGGGTGCAGCATTTTGCAGAGGAAGAAACATCGGACCAGTTTGAAGATGGAAAAATGTTGAAAATTGAGTTGCATTGCACAGAGGATGGCCGCGGCTATGATGGCATAGCAGTTGCAGAAGAAAGAGAATGATGCCTGCTAAAGGGAGTAATTTGAGGATTCAAAAGCATCACTTAGTTTTAGTAGTGGATCATGCAGTTGTAATGGGGAAAGAAGAGTTGAGACTAATGAAGGTGATAAGGAGAAAATAAATTTTCTTGCTAGCAGATTCAAGAGCTAAATCTTTCTCTCTTTTTTTGGTTTTTTTTTTTTTTTGGGAGAAGGAAGAGCTAACTCTTTAACACCAGAAAGAATAAAAAATTACCATGTTTGCCGCTGATAAACAACTTGATGACAACAATAAATAGCTTCCATCCGAAATTGGAATAAGAAATTGATAAACTCCAGATAGAAAAATGCTTTTGGAGGGAACTTCCAAATTTTCCACTGAACAAACTTACTTCTCAATTCTCTTATTTCCCTCAAGAAAAGAAAATAGAAGTTTATTCACAACTCAATTAGAAGAACTTCCAGCAGCAGATAGTATATCAGCACATAATGTTCCATAACCGTACACCATAACATGGTAATAAAACATGCATGAGCTATTCTGAAGGTGAAGCTTAGGCAGAAGAGCAATGAAAGCTGGAATATTAAATGATTTTGTGACTTGTTACATACATATTGGCAGGTGGATTGAGACACTGAGTTTTACATATGATTCTTCTGTCCTTTGTCACCTTAATATACTGTTTAAAGCCATCTACAACAATAAAAATAGTCAGACGGGGAAATAAGTAAATGAAATAAATGGCTTGGGATTTTGCACAAACATCCAAAGCAATCAAAACAAATCAATAAATTTCAAGATGATAAAGGAGTGAACAAAAGGGAGGAATTTGTTTATAAACTATACTTTAAAAATAAAGGGTCAAAGAGCCGAGTTTAAACTTTCAATGCGTTGATGATACAAGGCATTAAGAAACCCTATACCACAACAATATCTCATGATCATTTTATGAATAGTATCATCAGCTGCTCTCAATGCTAAGTACTGGTATACAAGTACATCCATATTCTTTATGTCTGACCATTGTAATAACATATAATATGATAGCCACTAACGACTCAAAGATTAATAGCAAGAGAAAGATAGATCAAACAAACTTTTTTTTCTTTTTAGATTAATTAAAAAAAATATTTTACCTTCGCATGATAACTCCTCCGTGGGAAGATCCCCCATCATAAACCTAGAATAACATACCATGGAACAGCCATAAGGGCATTGAAATAAAGAATAAAAATTTCAAACGTAATGCGTTCAAACATCCATAATATCATAAAAGGAGAAGTTTAACTTAACTCTAGAAGATACGTCCCTTATCCCCCAAAAAAAGAACTCTACAAGTACACTGTAGAGCTACTTTTCGTAGGAGTGGCGGTGCCATATGCAATGAAGGGGATTCAAACAAATTTATACTGCGTAAATAGGGTAAAACAAATTTAAACATACATAAAATTTTGAATCCCTTAACATAGGAGAATACAAGTTAAATCTCAAGTATGGCATATGTGGATTTCTTGAATTCCCTTGTCAGAACTTCTGGGTCCATTACTTGTTCTGTAGATGCAGAAAGGATCAGCGAATAATACATAAACTGCACAAGCTAGCTCATAAAATTGTTTGTGTTCAGAATTCAGTGCTTATGCACCAAAAATAACATATCACAGATATACCCTGACAAAGGACTAGTCTCTTCTGTCACTTTGTGAAGAAGGGAAAGTCATCTTTTCCTTCTCCAGCTGTTGTCTCATAACAAAGAGAGCTCCCTAACTTGGAAGAGATCACTAAAGAAGGAGAATAATTCGCTCCTTTCATTTCTCACAAGCATTTTTCCGGTGATATTACTCATTTTCCCGGAATAAGAGCACCGTTCAGTATTTTACTTATTAGTTTCAACTTGTTCTTTGAAGTGACCAGACTAGCCCGGAGCGGGGATGAGGATAAATTTGCAAGTTTTCTCAACTCCAGCATGAAATGATGTATTTTTGTGTGTAACCAGTTTTAATGGTTGCCTTTTCCCCACTAATACCTTTTCTCTTGTCCTCCTGTGATTTGTTAGATTTTGTAAGCCAATTGTTTCAGTTCCAGTTGAGCAACATTTGTTATTGACAACTTCAATCAGATTGTCAAAGCATCTTTTCCCCTTTTCAAAAAGAAGATGAGTTCTTTTGCAGTGTTAAACAATATCTTTAGAAGTATTAGGGTATCAAACCTTAGCGTAACACTCACTTTTCAATCCCTTGAGACCTGATGATAGATGACTTGAGAATAGAGAACCAATTTTAGTTCCAATTTTGTCCAGTTAGGAAAATGTATTTTATGCATCCATAATACTCAAACAACAGAAGAATTTAAGTACAAGAGGACAAACTCATTTTGATAGATTTAGTGCGCTTATTGGACCTTCCACGTTCCAACATGGATAAACCAACTAGAAGGGTGAACCACGAGTCAAGTAAGCAAAAGGGACCCTTGAAGATGATAAACAAGACATTGGCATCATTTGTGTTAATTCCAACTAAGAAGAGGCCAATTTCTTCTCCAGTGACTAATACAAGTAGAGTTGTGGATCAAGTGATCAATCAAAAGCAGAAGATTCTTGTGAAAAAGTCGTTCTAAAAGAAATGTCACTAAATTTAAGATAAATGATGAAGTTCATATATTACTAGGGAACAGATCAAATATCTCGCTAGCAATGGGAAGAAGTGCAGTACTTATAGAACAAACAGCGGAAGTGGAAGACACAAGATCTAGACTTGGTACGGCGGACAAAACTTTTGGCACACACATTAGCAAGTGCAAATATAGAACTCAAAAGATTGGCATTGCAGTATTAAAATGGAACTTTTTCAAAAAATATATCCCACAGGAATTATAAATAACAAACTGTATTTTAAACTGTGCTCCATAATTAGGTATGAGATAATATCTGAACAAAAAACTGAACTAGAAAATATAATTAGAATGTGTTCATCATGCAAGTAAAACAAAGTCACACAAAATGGACTTGACTTTAAGGTAGACAAAATTATAGGCTATTAAAATGCGGCTTTGGCTTGAGAAGACATATCAATTAGTTTACTTTTGGGTGAACTTAAATGTTTTAAATAGGAGGACAGAGTCCAGTTAAAAAAGATTTATCATAAGGAAAAAAGAGAAAGAAAGGCAGAATAGGGTCAATAAAAAATTGGGAGGCAGGTGCCAGCTCACCCCTTTACAGAATAGACAAAACTTTAGGGGTGAAATTATCCATCGACATTTTAGCTTTGGAGTTCCTCCAACTTTTGGACATCAGAGCTACTGCAAACCCAAAGAACTATACACCTTCACGAGTCTCTAATGCCTAAAACATCAACGGTAGAAGAATGTCAAGTGTCTTGCCTGAATTGCAACAACACATGAACAAGATATTTGTCAAAAAAAGGGAAGTGACTGTCAAACAGGATGAGCAAGAGAAGATTAAGTTGTCAAGCAAATGTACTCGAGTTCTGAGAATGTACATAAACTCTAGAATTCTTCAGCTATCTAAAACAACAAGAATCCAGCATCACAATTCTTGCTATCCTATAATTTATTATAATAGTCATTTCCCATATGAATAATAACAGCATAATTTATGCGCGAATATATGTATTATGTTAAATTAAAGAATGTGGAAAAAGGATTTGTATTAAATACCCGGATAATAGCACCAAAATGACCCCAAAACCCCGCCTTGAAAGTAGTTCTTACTGTATAGACTATCACGATGTTTATTAAAATTCAAGGAATGTTTCATAAAGTATGGCATGTTGCAATAATTTTTGAGGTCACCTTGTTATATTTATTTGTATATTGATTATAAAAACCAATTCTTATGGTTGGTGTCACACAAATTTAGTTTCATATGCAAGAAAAGAGATGCATGATTATCCTTAATTTAGTAAGATTTCATCTTATCATAGATCTTCAAGATTGATGGTTGAGTGATATATAGGCCAAAGGTATTATTGGGAACAAAATTTTATCTCTTATAAACGAGACACAAGATTATATTTGTATCAAAATTTTAATATAATGAACGAAACTGTCCAACAAGAGATGCATATCAGCGGATAATCTAATACCATTATTTCACCATAATACAATTCTTGAATACTCCTGCAGAGCTTGTCAGTGAACCAAATAATCCAAGGATAACAAAAAGAACATGTGCTTTCGGCACAGGGGAAACTTCTTTTTTCTTTTTGGTTGTCCCCCGGTGTCTCTGACTAATCTGGATTCGTGCACGCGGGGAAGCCCCACTTTGGGGTTAAATGCTCCTACAAAAGGCGACTCTTTTCTGAGGGCTCGAACCCAACGGAGGGGTACTTACCAAACTATCACTACCTTTGGTGGGCAGGGGAAAAGTTGAAAAGTTACCCAAAATGGAAAATAAACACAACCTGACCATCATTAAACTCTTCCAACGCGAAGATAAGATCGTGCATTGTCCAAGCTAGTATAAACACAAGCGAAAAAGTAGAAGCAAAAAACTATTTAAGCAAGTCTCGGAACCCACATTTCACAAATAACACGACTTTAGACGGGGGAAAAAAGTACAAAAATTCAAAGACTTCTCTGTGTTTTTGTTGATTGTTGCGTCAAATAGATAAGGTATCAACCGAAGTCAAAACCCTAGTACAACAAATTTGACTGTTTAAAGAAACGGCGAATTTCAAGTCTTTTGAGCAGCAACATAAGAAGCTTAAAGTAACAAACAGGCATGTCGTAAGCATTATGGTGTACATGAACGGTAACGGCACTTACCGGAGGCGATTGTACGTCGGATTAGCGGCGAAACGGAGAACGGAATACGTATGGAAAACAGAACCGAAGTGTCGAGAAGAGAGGAAAGCAGTAGCAGAGGCATGCAACTGGCCGAAACTGGGAGGTTTTTAATGGAATAATATATACAAAAAGGCAACTTATTTATAACATATAGTATGTTATTATTATTTAAAAAAAGAAATAGTATCAATGTAATTATAAGTACTTTTTCTAAATTCAGAACACATTCTTGAGTGTAGGAAAAGTTATTTTTAAATTTGGAATACGGTTATATAGAGCGGGTTTTAGCTTGGTGCACTTTTTCCGCAAAAGATTTTCTTCTTTTTAATTGTTTGTGTTACGAAAGAAACATGAAATTTGAGAAAACAAAATGAGTAAAGTGAAATAAAGGAAAAAATGGTTTTAAACATTGATTGATATTTTTATTAGTCCTATAAAAGCGACTATAGTAATTTGATAGAAAATTTATATTTGTGAACACAAATTTTAGGAGCACTATATACATGTACACTGCATTTTGTGTCTAGCTATTTTCATTAGCAGATTGTCACTTTTTCACTAATTTGAATCCTTACTAGATGAGTTAAACTGCTTTAGTCTAATATTTGAAAATGTATTAAATTTTCTGTTTTCCAACACTTTATTAAATGGCACGTGCAAGTTCCGTATTAATTGCGTAACAATTACAAGTGACTAGCAAAATTAAGAAAATAATTGTGCATGTCATGTAAAAATAGTAAGCGCTAGTCAATTTTCAGATTGGTCATTCAAAAATAGCCGACATTCTCAAGTCATTGAAAAATAGTCACTATTTTGCTACAACAGAGACTGGTCCAGCATAATATACTGGATTTCGATGCACCTGTGTATGAACTTCCAGCATATTATGTTGGAACTGCAACACGCGAAAAGTTCCAGCATAATATACTGAAGATTCGAGCACCTGTGTATGAACTTCCAGCATATTATGTTGGAACTGCAACACGCGAAAAGTTCCAGCATAATATACTGAAGATTCGAGCACCTGTGTATGAACTTCCAGCATATTATGTTGGAACTGCAACACGCGAAAAGTTCCAGCATAATATACTGAAGATTCGAGCACCTGTGTATGAACTTCCAGCATATTATGTTGGAACTGCAACACGCGAAAAGTTCCAGCATAATATACTGAAGATTCGAGCACCTGTGTATGAACTTCCAGCATATTATGCTGAACCGATATACTTTGCTGGAACTCCAGTATATTAACAAAGTATACTGGAATTCTAGTATATTATGTTGGAGTATTTTCCGTATTTTGAACAATGTTTTCGTTTAGATTTATCTTTACATGAAAATTGGCTAAATTTCGATTACTTTTGAAACTGTGGGTATTTTTGAATGACCACTTGTAAACCTGGCTATTTTTGAATTTCTCCCGCATGTCATGGACATAAATTTTAGTAGGCGTTTGGACATAAGAATTGTAAAATTTCAAAAAATGTTGAAAAAAATTTTCAAGTGAAAATGATATTTGAAATTAGAGTTGTGTTTGGACACAAATTTCAATTTAGGTTGTTTTTGGAGTTTTTCAAATTTTTAAAAATTTCAAAAATGCATCTTCAAGTAAAAATTAAAAATTTTATGAACAAACACTGATTTCGAAAAAAAGTGAAATTTTTTGAAAAATAGGAAACAAAAATGATGTCCAAACGGGCTCTTAATAGTGTGTAACCACATATATGTAATGTGTCTAGCAACAATAGCACAAGCGTGCAATCATCACATATACACTGTGTGTGGAGATGATCTAACTGTACAGCTAGGTATAGTTGAGAAATAATTTTGGAACTAGGTAAAGCCAGATCAAGAGAATCAAAATGATGAATTATTTAAATTCTTAGACATATCACATTATTATAATAGCATTGAGTGTAACAAAAATACATATTGCACACAAGACGATCTCTCAAAAAAAGTTTACTTGTGGCAGTTGTATGTATTAGTTTAGTAAATTTAACTCTAACGAGAACATAGCGCACAATCAAAATAGGAATTTTATATTCATTAAATGAAAAAAATTGAAAAAACAATAATTAAAAAGTTATTGCTTTTCTGGTACTTTCTTCGCTTATTATAAATCCATTCTATATATACAATTGTTTTGTTTATGTAGGAGGCGTTAAAATCTTTATTTCTATATTCTATTTAGCAATACTTGTAAATCACGTGTTAATTGATCTTTATTAATATGAAAAATTAACTACAGTAAATTGGGGACATACACTAATGTTAGGAGTTTGTAACCACGTATGTGCAATGTGTTTGGAGACGACATCACTGAGCGTATATACACACTCGACTATTGGAGATGAATCGATTATATTGTACGGTAATAAAGCACTGATTATTTAATGGTCAAATACATGAGCAGCCCTTTAAAGTTATCATCACTTTTCATTTACACACTCTATCTTAAGTCTGTTCCATTTGAACACTTCGATAATATCTCATATGTGCTATTTAGACACAAAAAGCTGATATGGCAAGTCAAATGTTCTCACATTTTCCAAACGCGTGAAATTGTCCAAAAAACAAACTCCTCGCCCTTTTTCTCTTTTTTTCTTTTTTCTTTTCTTTTCTTCCTCTCTTACCTCCTTCTTCGACGAAAATGAGTGCAAATCTAATAATTCTTTAATGTATAAGTGAACATTGATTCACATGAATGAGACATAAGGGAAATTATCTCAGCGGCTAAATATTCGAGAATAGCGGCGAGATAGACAGGGGCACCAACGCCAACACGTTCGGCATATTTGCCGGCTTTAAGAAAACGGGCAATTCTGCCAACAGGGAATTGGGGGCCAGCCTTCTGAGATCTTGATGTCGATTTTGACGTTTTTTGGGGATTGACCAGAAATGAGTGCAGATCTAAAAGCTTTGACAGACCTTAAGTCTCAGATCTAAAGCTTTGACAAACCTCCGGCCAACTCCGGCAAAGCTTTGACAGACCTCAGGCAATTTCTAGATGTGCTTTCTCACATCAGAACTGGGGAAGAAAACGAAGGAGGTGTAGAGTTTTGTGAAGACAAAGTAAGGAGGGTCATGTCGGGAAGATGACGGAATGATGAGGATAATCGGAGAAGATGACGAAGGGGTGGGGCCTGGTTCTTTATTTTATTTTATTTTAATTTATTTAAATTAAATCCACGTGTCCTTGTCTTATTCGTCACTTTGGCGTGTGAATTACATGCATCTTTTGTGTTTGACTGCCTATTAATTTTGTGTCTAAATGGCACATATGAGATATAGTTGAAGTGTTCAAATGGAACGAAGTTAAGATAGAGTGTGTAAGTGAAAAGTGAGGACAACTTTAAGGGGCTGCCGATGTATTTGGCCTTATTTAATCTTATAAACACATCAAAATATTGGTATTTTTTGTGGTACATACAATTACATATTGTGAGAAAGCACGAGAGAAAATATTATTGATTAATATTATATGTTACAATGAGCCATATTTATATGTATACATAACACATAACCTACTCCTTTTACATAAGGGACTAGGACTAGTTACATATATTCATATAACTATTCTAACACTCTCCCTCAAGCTGGTGCATATAAATCATATGTACCGAACTTGTTAAATATGTAGTTAATACCAGGACCAGTGATGGACTTGGTGAAAATATCTGCAAGCTGATCATTCGATTTCACAAACTTTGTAGCAATATCTCACGAGAGTATCTTTTCTCTAACAATGCGATAGTCAATCTCAATGTGTTTAGTTCTCTCATGGAACACTAGATTTGGCGCAATATGAAGTGCAGCTTGATTATCACACACAAGTCCCATCTGACTAATCTCACCAAATTTCAACTCCTTGAGCAACTGCTTTGATCCAAATTAGCTCACATGTCACTATAGCCATTGCTCGATATTTTGCTTCTGCACTAGACCGAGCAACCACATTCTGTTTCTTGCTCTTCCAAGACACCAAATTTCCTCCTACTAAGACACAATATCCAAACCCAATCAGCATCTGAGTATCCAACGATCTGCTCATAGCCTCGATCCTCAAACAATAAACTTTTGCCTGAAGCTGATTTTATATACTGAAAAATGCGGACAATTGCATCCCAATGACTATCACAGGGAGAATCCATAAACTAACTCACAACACCCACAGGAAAAGAAATGTAGGTCTAGTCATTGTGAGGTAATTTAATTTACCAACCAACCGCCTATATCTTGCAGGATCGCTAAGAGGCTCCCCTGTACTGGCAGAAGTTTAGAATTCAGATCCATCGTAGTGTCAACAGGCCTACAACCTATCATTCCTGTCTCCTCAATAATATCTAAGGCATACTTCCGTTGTGAGATCAAAATACCTGAGCTAGACTGAGCGACCTCAATACCCAGAAAATACTTTAATCTGTCCAAATCCTTAGTCTGAAAGTGCTGAAAGAGATGTTGTTTCAACTTACTAATACCATCCTGATCATTGCCGGTAATAACAATATCGTCAACATAAATGACAAGATAAATACAGAGATTTGAAGTAGAATGCCGGTAAAACACAGAGTGATCAGCTTCACTATGAGTCATGCCTATCTTCTGAATAACTGTGTTGAACTTACCAAACCAAGCTCGAGGAGATTGCTTTAGACCATAGAGGGACCAGCGCAACCGACATATAAGGCCATTAGACTCCCCTGAGCAACAAAGCTAGGTGGTTGCTCCATATAAACCTCATCCTCAAGGTCACCGTGAAGAAAAGCATTCTTAATGTCCAATTGATAAAGAGCCAATGGCGAACACCAACCATAGACAGAAAAAGGCGGACTGATGCTATATTAGCCACAGGAGAGAAAGTATCACTGTAATCGAGTCTAAATATTTGAGTATACCCTTTGACAACAAGATGAGCCTTAAGTCGATAAACCTGGCATCTGGACCAACTTTGACTGCATACACCCAACGGCAACCAACAGTTGATTTACTCGAAGGAAGAGGAACAAGCTCCCAAGTACCACTCATATGTAAAGCAGACATCTTGTCAATCATAGCATGTCGCCACCCGGGATGAGACAGTGCTCCACCTGTAGACTTAGGGATGGAAACAGTGGACAAAGATGATACAAATGCATAATGGGATGATGACAGACGATGGTAACTCAAACTGACATAATGAGGATTAGGATTAAGTGTGGACCGTATACCTTTTCGTAGTGCAATCGGTTGACTAAGAGGAGACAAGTCAACAACATTAGCAGGGTCAGGTGCAGGACGTGAATCAGCTGAGCCTAATGCTGGGCACGGACGACGATGATAAGTGAGGAGTGGTGGAGCTATAGAAGGTTGAACTGGACTAGGTGGTGGCACTAGAGCTATAATTGGTGGAACTGGACTAGGTGGTGGCACTGGAGTTGTAGGTGATGGAGCTCCAACTGGAGCTATGAAGGAAGATGAATGGGAGATAGTGATTGAATCTTCAAAACCTTAGAAATATCTAAGTGATTACTTGGACTTGTGAAGTATGATTGGGTTTCAAAGAAGGTAACATCAGCAGACATAAGAAACTGCTGGAGGTCAGGAGAATAACATCGATATCCTTTTGCGTTCTCGAGTAACCCGGAAATATGCACTTAAGAGCACAAGGAGCTAACTTACATTTTCCTGGAGTAAGGTTATGAATAAAGCACGTACTCCCAAAGACACGGGGCGGAAGAGAGAACAAAGGTAAGTGGGGAAGCAGAACAGAGAATGGAACTTGATTCTGGATAGCTGAAGATGGCATACAATTAATAAGATAGCAACATTTAAGAACTACATCCTCCCAAAGACGCAGCGGAATATGAGATTGTATGAGTAAGGTACGAACAGTTTTAATAAGATGTCTATTCTTTCTTTCAGCTACCCCATTTTGTTGGGATGTGTATGAACAAGTTGTTTGATGAATAATCCTATGGGAGTACATAAACTGCTGAAATGGGGAAGACAAAGGCTCTTGGGCATTGTCACTACGAAATCACTACGAAATATGCGGATAGAAACCCCAAATTAATTTTTAATTTCAGCGTGGAAGGTTTGGAAAATAGAAAGCAACTCAGATCAATTTTTCATAAAAAAATATTCAAGTGCGCGTGGAATAATCATCAATGAAACTGACAAAGTAGCGGAATCCCAAGGTAGAACTGACCCGACTAGGACCCCAACCATCTGAATGGACTAAAGAAAAATGTGACTCTGCTCGATTATTAAGACGTCGTGGGAAATGGAAGCGGGTATGCTTACCGAGCTGACATGACTCACACTCTAGAGTGGACAAGTGAGATAAGTCAGGTACCATTTTATGAAGTTTTGACAAACTGGGATGTCCCAACCGTTTATGTAATAAATCTGGTGAATCAGTAACGGGACAAGTTGTTGAAGGAAGACAAGATGTGAATCCATGTGATCTTGCTAGGATAAGGTAATAAAGTCCATCTGATTCACGTCCGTTATTAATAATCCGCCTCGTACTGCATTTTTATATAAAAACAAGGTCATCAAGAAATAAAACATCATATTTAAGTGATTTGGCTAAGCGACTAATGGTTATGAGATTAAAAGGACTACCGGGAATATAAAGAACTGAGTCTAAAGGTAAGGAAGGAAGTGGACTTGCTTGACCAATTGCAGTTGTCATAGTTTGAGACTCATTGGCCATTGTGACTGTTGGAAGAGATTGAGAATACGAAATACTAGTGAAGAGAGATTTGTTACCAGAAATATGATCAGATGCACCTGAATCAATGACCCAAGACTCAGAAGTTGAAGATTGTGAGACACAAGTCATGCTACTATCTGTTGGAACAACGGAGACTAATCCTGAAGATGCTTGTTTACGTGCTTTGTACTGAAGGAACTCAATATAATCCGGTAAAAAAACCATCTGGATTGGATTCAATGCATTGGATCCAACAAATTGTGAGTCTAAGGCTTCTAATACGAATGACATTATAATGTTCACGCCGGAAAAATCAGAAACCCTTCTGAAAATTACTATTAACGCCAGAAAAATCAGAAAATTTTCTGAAAATCATTGTTCACGCCGGAAAATATATAAAAGTGATCGGATTTGGTTTAAATTGGATGCGTAGGCTCGGAATTGCAAGACGATTACACTGTCCAAAAGAAAATTTTCCAAATTCTGGCCGGAACAGCCGGAACAGCCCTGACGCGCCGCCGCCGACAGAACTCCGGCAGGCGCGTGAGGGCACGTGACTGGATATTTTAAGGTGGCTTTTTCTGGGGTTTGGTCGCCTATCTCTTGAGAACCTTTTGGTGGTGTTGGATTTCGCACAATACTGATAATTAGTGACTTTGACGCAAATAGTCACTTAGGTCACCGAAAAATCGCACGGTGACTAAGTTCTTTCTTCCCGGATGTCGCTGGAATGACGTACATCGATCTCTTCTCACCAAAGCTCTGATACCAAGTGAGAAAGCACGGGAGAAAATATTATTGATTAATATTCTATGTTACAATGAGCCCTATTTATATGTATACATAACACATAACCAACTTCTATAACATAATGGACTAGGACTAATTACATATATTCATGTAACTATTCTAACACATATATATTCCGACTTAAGTTATTTTTTAAGAGACTAGACTTTAGTTAATTGAGACTTGAGTGTTAAAAGAAAAAGGCAGCCCGGTGCATTAAGTTCCGCTATGCGTGAGGTCCAGGAAAGAGCCAGACCACAAGGGTCTATTGTACGCAGCCTTGAGACTTGAGAGTGACCATTTAAAAATTAGCACATGTAGTTTGCACTCAATCATATGTATCTGTTAACTCTAGCCCACACAAAATCACAAAGTCGTGTTTACATCCAAATACCTTTGTATAAGTGTATCTTGTACATAAAACTAGTCAAATGAAATACCACAAAAGCATACTAGTTGGGTGCTTCTTTTCCATGTGTTTCATCAGTACTTCTAATTCAACACATTAGCGATAGTTAGTTTTATACCTTAGTATAACATCCATTGGTAGTGACTATACCATTACATTAACGTGTATCTCCTTTTTGTATAATGCACCACCTACTAAAGTGCAGGGTAGTAATATAAAAAATGTCAAAATTAGAATAAAGTAGCTAAATACATCCTCATTATGCGAGATGGTGCCAGGGATTGTTAAATAACTCCTTACAAGGAATTTGTTTGTTAACATGATGTTGCCAGTTTTTTTTGAAAAATAACGAAGTCTTTATCTAATTGAGTATATAAAACAAATTAATTTAATATTCTAATTTCTCTTAGCACTTACAATTCTATTCTTGAGTGTGTTGCGATCCAATTAGCTTGAAATGAGTCTATTAAAACCTTGGAAGAACAAAGTTTACAAAATCAAAGTCGTAAACAAATTGATTCAAATAAGTTTTAGTGAATAATAGGAAAAGCATGAAGTGACTTAAATTATAATTATCCACCACTTTCATTTATAATTACTTACCTCAACCAAATTTCTAAAAAATAGTATAAAGTAAAAATTATGTGATTCATGATTGGTAACAAACTGACAACAAATCTACATTATCATTAATAAGAATTACATACGAGTATTTTATATCCAGTAGAAATAATTTTAGAGGCCTTGAATTTTTGGGGCCTAAAGCAAGAACTTTATTGGCCTAGGGGTGGAACCGCCCTTGATAATCCACGCATGCTTTCTCATCAATACACTTTGACTAATCAGCCTACAACACAAACTTGAGAATAAACAACCTAACTGTGGAGGCCTATTCGGCTGCAACAGATTCCACTCTCATTTTTTCAATATCCTTCAACCCAAAATGAGGCTCAGATGGGAAGACAAACACCGTAGAAGCTGCAACTGAAGGTTGAAAGCCAGCTGAATATCGTATCGAGGTCAATGTAATTTTAGGAAGCTGCTGGAAACCTGAGGCAAGTGGTACAAGCTTGTAACTAAGTACGTCCTCAGACTTTGGCAGAATAAAAGTTGTATCGTTATGACGCCCTGATAAAACAAAACTCTGTGAATCTGCCAACGAATATTTGACCTCCTGAAGAAACTGTGTCTTGTTGGTAACTTTGACGGAGTATGTAAATGGAATTCCAAGAATAGCATGAGGAGGACAATCTAAACTCACGATCAGTGGAGGTTGCTCCACATTTACATCAGGAAGACTGTGTTTTGTTAGAACTGCAGATGCTGTGCTACAAGAACCTGATCTTTCTCCATCTCCATGATCCCTTCTCCATCTCAAACACACAATACCCATGTTTAGTTTAGGAAGATTAACCTCAGGAGTGACAGCAAAGACCTGTTTAAACTCTTCTCCTGCCACAAGCAGCACGGGTTCTACCGGGTCCTCACTCTTACTTTTCACATCACAGGTGCTAGCATCAACTGCATCAACAGACATTGACAACAAGCGCAAAGGTACTTCTGTGCAATTCTTAGCACTAACAACTAGTATACTTGTTTCCTTCAGAGGCAGAGATGGTGTTTGGTCAGAATCAGAAGCTGGCTTCGTCTTTGACAGCAGAAGTGGTTCTCTTCGAAATGGCAACATAAAGCGATGGCTCATTACAACAGCAGTCTTACCTTCAATTTGCAAGCTTTTGTGCACATGAGCTCTCTGTGAGCTAACTTCCGGACTTTGAGGAAAGTAACCCAGTGACACATAAAGCATGATTGGTTTAGGGCGATTCCATCTAATTTCTAATTTGCAGGACCAGGAGTCCCCCTCATTCAAAAATGGGACAGAAATCAATCCAAAAGAGGGTTGGATTTTTCGAATGTTATCTGAATTAGCGAGGTCTTCAGATTCTCGTCCAGATACTCCAACAAGCTCTACGTGGAGATTATCTGTTGAAAAAGATTCTGCCTCCCTTGGACTAAGCAAGCCACCACCTCTTGTATCAACAAGGTTAATTTTCAACTCACCCGAGTGGACATTGTGGCCCTTTGAGGTGATAATCACAGGAACAGTAAAGCTCTCTCCAACCAATGCTGGGCCAGAAGAATCCAACTTTAGATCCACTTGTGGGTCTGGTTCTTCAACTTGAACAGCCTTCTGACCCGAGAAAGCCAGACCAGGATCCTTCATAGGTATAGTTTGCACTATGTCTTCAAACTTCCAGAGAGGCAAATCATTCATAGAGGCAGGACTTTCAGCTCGGCAACATATTGTAAAATGTTGACCCCATCTAGCAGTCACATATATGCATTCCAGTTTTCCGCTTTGCTCTACATGATTCAAATGGTATCTCACTTTTAGGTGCAATATAATGATATATGTTAATTAAAAACTGTGATGGATAGCACAGTAGTATATATAAAATGGATAAAATTCAGTTCCTCAGTGAAATATTCAGTTTTGATCAATGGTGGTCCAGCTGGACTTTTCTCGCCTCAGAGGGTCTTAGACAAAGAGATCCCTGCTCCCCCTTCTTGGTTATATTGGGAATGAAAGGAGTAAGCAAGCAAGCTGCTGGATAAAGCAGTACAATGGTTATGGATTAAGGTTTTTCAGTTTGGGCAGAAGAGCTGGAGATAATGTAACAGTGTCACATTTGGTATTAGCTGACGACACCCTAAGTCTCTAATTTTCTATGGTGCAGAAAAGTCAGAAGTGCTTTATTTGAATCTTATTTTGCTTAACTATGAGAATACTTCAGGGCTTCTAGAAAATATGAGCAAGAGTATTATTTCCATTTATGAATCTTCTTACTTCAAAAAAAATTCCAACAGTGATGCAGCCTTCTAGAGATTGGTCATAAAAGCTAAATATGGACAAGAAGGTCATTGGTGCACAAAACCTTACTCGTCTCAGTATGGAGTTAGTCTTTGGCAAAGCATAAGCAAATGATGGGAAGAGTTCAGCTCCAACGCCTCCTTTAAAGTGGAAAATGGAGGGCGCGTCAGCTTTTGGGGTGACAAATAGTGAGGAAATTCTCCCTTGAAAGTTATTGCACAATTTATTTCAGTTAGTAAAGCATCTACAAGCTACAACAGTGCAGGGAAAGCAAAGCTAGATTGGCTTGGAAACTGCAGATTAATTATGGGACTAGAAGATGGGGAGCATGCTACCTCAACCTGAGCGCATACTTCTGGTCACTGTGAAAGTAAGATAAAGGATAATCCACAAGATAGATGCTTAGTTAGTTAATTATTCAGGTGGATATTCTTTCAATGGGATCAGCTGAATATATACAGTTTGATGTGTTCTCCAGGCAAACCTGAAATAATTCAAGCTTGGAGTTGCAACAAGTGAAAAGAGTAAGTAACCAGCTTACCAGGTTTCACGTCATATGTGAGCCGCAGCCATTTGTTTGTGCGAAGTTCCAGGGTGGGAGCTGTCTCCACCCGACGACCAGGTTGTAGACAGGATATTGCAGCTAAATGGGATCTTTGAGCATTTACAATGACAAAGTTACACTCCGACTGATTAAATTGGATTTCTAATTGATCAATCTCAACATTGAGAGGCAATTGAGATAGAAGGGATAGGGTAATCACTGTTTCTGCACCAGGCTTAACTACTTGTTCATGAAAAGCAACTGAAGCAAGAAGTACTGCTCTGAGGGGACTGACAAGATCAATCTCAAGATAAAGGGGATTATCAGCTGTTACTTTGAGGATACTGTCTTCTTCAGTAGCTGCACTTTCTGATTCTCCTCTGATAACTGAAAACACTTCCTTGTGTATTATTTCTCTCTGAGCAAGACTTGCAGGCCCAGCTGGGCCACAGTCTCTTTGCCCAGCCGCATTAGTAGGTACCGGCAGAGCAGCCATTTCAAGAGAATACTCAGTGAAATCTTTCACAGAAGCAGTTTTCCTTGAGCAGTCTCTAAGGTAACCCAAGACATTCCATAACAAAGTAACCCAGCCCTCCTGTCGATAAAGACTAGCAACATTCTCAAAAACCTCTTTTGCATTACTATATTCACCTACAGCAAAATATTCTCTAGCCATTTGGAAGCCACAGTAGGCAGCCATCCGAGAGGCTTTATCATTGTTGTATGCCTCAAAAGATTTTTTTAGGAGAGCAATAATTTCATAGGAGTCCCGGAATCTCTTTCCTTCAGCCAGAGCATAATGGGCGTAGTCTTCATCACTAAGACTGCAAAAGTATATGGAGAGAACAGCAGGAAAATAATTAAATTGGAGGAGTGAGACAACAAAAATTCCTGAACTAATTTACAACAAGAAAATCACCACTCACGATTGCATAACAAATGTGTCTCCATGCTCCAGTAGTTTTGCAAACTGACCAACATAAGCAGCAGCTATCACAGATTCGGCATTCTCATCAGTCTCACCAGCAGCCTCAGACATAGATAGTGCAAGTTCGAGAGAAGAACTCTTTTCCTTCAAGTAATGAGCTGCTAGCTGTTTTAAGTAAAGCTGGATAAGCAAGCATCTGAATAGAGTCGTATGGTTCTTGGCTTATAGTAATAAACCAGGTAAAGTAATATATACAAAGATATAAAAGAAGTTTGTTCTGCCACTGATGGGCTTTATATAAGCAACATTTAAAGATTGAAACATGGTTGCTGCCAGCTTGTTTAGTGAAAGCATGCCAAAACTGCTCCTCGAGGCCTAAAGACGATGTATCTCATCTACCCATTCATTGTCATCTTAGTGAGGGAGCAAGATAGATAAAATCAAGAAACTAGGAGGTTATTGTCATTAGTAATTGAAAATATTCAAATTTATTAAGTCAACTTTTGTCCAACAATGACACCATTCTAACAAGAAATTGGCGGAACCTGCATCCGATATGGGGAAAAGCAGCATGGCATAGTGGAAAGGAAGTTCCATACTGCTTGGTCCTAGTTTCTCAAATTAGGACGACTCCTGTCTGATACTCACAGTAATGCCTGGTAAATGGCATTTGTGTTCCATTAGCGTTTGACACAGTTGAGGAGTTAACTAAAGGGAGAACTTCAAGATTTGAAAACTTTTCTGCAAAGGAGGAGCGCTTCAAGAAGATGGTTGCGGTGGGCAGAGGATATTAGGGGAATCACGTTATGAACTACAAAGAAGTTGTAGATAAACTAGAAGACAAAATGGATTAAGGATGTAATCATTATCTATTTGCACATAAAATGATAGTTGACAGGTTGCAGAGCCCTTGCTTCTTCACTACCCAGAACTAGGGTTAAGGTTTTTGTTGAATAAAGTGGAAACCCAGTAAATTATTTGTGTCAGTAGCTAGACCAGAGTCGTGTCAAAGAAAACATCACATTGAATAGATAAATTGACAGAATACAACAGAATCATCAGTTTTGATACTCTCATCAAAAGCAGAGGAAATTAAGCGCCTAAACTAAAACGGAATGAAATTATACTATTTGCTGAAGACAAAAATCACTAGTAATGTGGCTTAGGGGTTAAAGAGGTTATCGTTATCATTAAAGCAAATAGGTACCAGTTGGAGAAAAGAGTTGGTCAAATAGATACGACATGCCAACACAAAAACATAGAGTTGTAACTGACCCAAAAACACAGGATAAAGAAATCCAGAGTTTAACTAGAGAGAAGAGGAAAAACACTACAGAAAAGATGGAATTAGTGATGACCACTTGATCATTAGTTAACAAAAGCTACTTCATGAAAAAAATAACTAGTATTTGAAAAATGGGGAACTGCAAAGCACATGAATACCTTGAGATTTTAATGACTTTACTGGAGCACTGCTGATACAGGTTTGTGAATTCCGAAACTAGTTGATGAGCAAGAATAAGCAGTACTTTATCGACTGTAAGAAATTTATATGTCCAAAAGGCTTTACTTTTATGTTTCTTCTAATTGGGTATTTAATGAAGGACGATATCACGATGGCTTCTAATCATTTCCTCTAATGGGTTGGTGAGAAGAATTGCTATCTCTTCTACTTTCATTAACTTAATTACTTAAAAATTCGTCCAGAAAAGTCAAGGACTCGAGACGTCTTGTAACAAGTGTCTATATGATGGGAACCTTTCTGGGAGAAAGGTATCTGGGATTATTAGATAGTAGCTTAAGTTTATTTTCATCTTCCCTCTTACATAGTTGTGAATTGAGAGCCTCATGTTAAATTTAAAAGCTAAAGGTTAATCTGTTCTCATCCACTCTTTCCTACTTACTCCAGTTGTTGACATTCCAACAAAAATGTCATTTTGACCAAAAGGAAAAGTAATTTTCAAGGTAGCGAATCCTATCTCCATATGCACCGCTCTCTAGGTGTGACATTACAATAAAGAGAGGTGACAAAAGGAGCTGAGATAGACCCAAAATCACATGGAGGGAGTTGTCTCAAAAGATTCCTTTTTTAAGAAGCAATTGTTATTGCCTCAAAACACTTAAATCTCATGGATCAATGTAAACTTAGTTAAAGATACACGATGAAAGTAAAAATTCATAGACAATAGTTGGGATTAAGTCCTTGTTTTTGTGGTTACACTTATATTAGATCCCTTGTTTTCCAGAGTCTTTTCGTTCTGATAGAGAATTGTATGTCTGTGTAAGGATATGTGGGAGATTTAGAAGATCACTAGTTTTGAAGACCACTATGAAAAGGGTCTGAAGAGAGCGGAATAGATGCACAAGATTCATATAGCCTACCCCATCTAGTTCTATGGAGACATAGTTGATTGATCATTTGGTTTACTAATCAACAAGTGAACCACAATGAATGAATAGCTTGAGAGGTAACACTTTCCAACCTGGAAGTAATAAGCTGAATGAAATTCCCACTCAGTTGCTCTATCAGTAGCATCTGAACCCAAAGGGGAAACATGCTGAGCAGTGACAGAGCTCATCTCCAGTAATTCAGCAAACACTAGAAATTGCCGGCTTAACCATTCCCAGTGAAGGAAAATAACTTCTGGTGCTCCAACAAGCTTCCTGTAAGAAGCATAGTGCTGGCGGAACCAGGCAATTGCTTCTACAAGTTTTCCACCATGCAGCAACAATGTCGAAATCTTGAAATGCAATTGGTCTGCAACACTTTTGATCTCAATCAGCCTTTGAATAGGAGGCAATCTGGTTGATGTTGCAACTATCTGTATCATTTATAGATATCTATTTATATAAATTAAAAGATGCAAATAACGCAAAAAGTAAACAGATGCAACAGTTTAAGGCTTAACAATAATTAATCTACTGCAACTCAGGCAAGCTGCTAAGTTTTTTCCTATTAAAGGTACTATCACTGTCATGAGCAATAGCAAAATCTTGTTCACATACAAGTTGAAACTAGTATTTACAATTCATCCATGCTGTTATGCAACTATACTTAAGAGAAGATACCTGGGCAACTATAATAAAACAAGAGAAAGGAAACACACCTATCTATTACAGTCAGCTATTTCCACCACATGGATCAAGGTCATCTCCTATAACAGAAATTGCAATATACTGCTCTTGGTGGCTTCTTTGGATTTTTATTTGGATAAGATGGTTCCTTTGGATTCTTAAAGATAGCCAGACATACAAAGAAAAATAAAGGAACCACAATCAAGAAATAAAGTTGGTTCTAATGAAACATGCAAGCAAAGCTCTAACTACTGATAGAAGCTAGTTACTGGTGGACAAGGATGACTACACATTTAAAACTTCAATCAGAAATATATTAACACACGGATGAGAAAGATACTGAAAAAAGCTTTCAATTAATTTTCACCAAGATGAATCTCTTCAACATTATTAGGACCCACTCTAATGAAACCACATCAATGCAGGCCACGGAATAGAGGGGTTACGGAAGCGCCATCATTTTTTTTATATTCCATCTATAGCCATTTGTAACTTTGACTACACTATTGTCATCTTCGTAAACAAAGAAAAGAAAGAGCCAAAAGAAGCTAACACTCTGCTCTTTAAAAGTTCTTTATAATCCATGTCTTCGTAATGCAAATGTGCCTTTGAAAGTGGTCTAAACTGCAGTAAGAATCTATAAGAAGATGGTTTGAAATTCTACAGCACAAGCAGATGAACATAATATACCTCTCGCACAGCATGATAGGCGTCCTGATATAGCCTCAATGCTTCAACCCAATCTCTACAGAATTCTGCATATACAGCAGCCTGTCACAATGTTAAGCAGAGCATAATCATGACAGAAGCAAAATCCAGAGGAAAAATGAAGACAGCACAATAAGGTCACAAAAGGTAGCTTCTCAGCATTTAAATAATAACATGAGAAATGATAATGAAATACTCTATCTTTTTTCTTTTTTGAGGAATAAAGAATAATGAAATACTGTATCGTACCAACAAGTTTAGGTAATGTGGAAATCATACTACAAGGACAACACACTAAGCACTACTAAACGACAAAGAGAACCCTTACTTTGAAACAACATCGAATATTCAGCTCGGCAGAATGAAAGTTTTTCTTTTCAATACGTGCTTTAATTCTTCTTCCTTCATCCTTGTAATAAGAATTAGCCAATTCTGAGAACGTGCTTCCCAACCTGCAATGGGTATCTCAAATTACAAACACCACCAGATTCTATAAATCAAATTTAGATAGAGCATGACGAAAGGACTACATGCCTGATCAAGGATTCTTTAAGCTCTAATTCACTTGGAACAAAGATGATAAGATACTTAGAGTCCAGTTCGGCACGCTTTCTGAGAGCAATCATACGGTCTTCACTCAGATCATCTGTTGCAAAAAAGCACCACAAGTGGGTTAAATCCCTAAATTTGTGGGGGAAAAAGGAAGAACAGAAGAAAGATGTCTTAGATAAATCCCCCTCCACCAAGAAAGAAATTGCGAGCCAACTTAGGTATAGTTTAATCATTCTACTTGTCTTTACCCAAATTTCAGTGATCTCTCTGTCTCAAGCACCAATGGAGAGGGAAAAAGAATTACAATCCATAATATGGAAATTCCCAATTATCAGGACTGAGCGCCACTGAATGTGATGAAGCTCGAGAGGTCAAACCATAAGCAGAGCAAGTGTTAAAGTATTTCCCTGTTACTTCTTAAAACTCTTACATATGAAAACGCATGAGCTGAGAAATTGCGATTATATGGCACGTAGTCCATTCATGCAAGAAAGCCATAAAGCAGAGAGACAGAGCAAAGTGTTAAAGACTCACCCTTAGAATTTGATGGAGCAACAACCACGACGACCAATTTAACGTTCCTTCCTCGTAATACAGCTCTGTTCATTTAGCATGCACCCTTAAGAAACTCATTTAATGAATCATACATCCATAAACTTGAGAGAAGCAATTGGAAAAAGGACAAAAGAAGCCTACTTGAGGTTTTCGAGATCGGTGCAGACCTGAAGCCACTGAGCTGGATCACCGGAGACGTGATCGGAGCTAAAGAGAGCGGCAACAACTGCCGGAACCCTAGTCCGATGTTTGAGAAGCCAATCTCTCTTTACGATTCCGGCGACAGGTTGAGGCGGAGCAGAAGCGTCCTTTGAAGGCTTAGCGATAATCGAGATCTTCGAGAAATCGGGCAATGCGAGAGCATTTATAGGCGGCTGTTCAGAGTGAAGGTGAGAAGTGATTGTCGCGTGAAGTTCTGGACAACCTACCAGAGATACTAATGCCACCGGCGGAGTTCGTAGTTCTTCTGGATACTCTTCCATTGGTTTTTGCGATGCTTTGATTTTGATGCCGCGGGAATGCACAGTGGTTGACAATGGTGAAGAACTCCGGAATTGCAATCGGAGCTGATTTTCTGGTTAGTTGACAAGATCTTGGAAGAGATGGGGAGTTCTCGGACCGAGTTTGGGGGACTCGGCTGGGTTTGACTCGCGTTGATTTCAGTTGGGAGTTGGGGACTTGGGAAAGATGATTTAGATGTTGGATTCCTGACTTGGACCGGCCCATGTAAAGATAGGCCAGTCCAATGGGTAGATTTACACAAATAGGATCATTTAAGGGGTGAAATTAAAAAACAGCCATATTCATAATTGGTAATTGAAAAGTAACCACAGTTTCAAAAGTAATCAAAATTTAACCACTTTTCATGTAAAGATAAATCTGAACGAAAATATTGTTTAAAATTCAAAAATATTCCAGCATAATATACTGGACTTCCAACATAATAAACTAGAGTTCCAGCATAATATATTGGAGTTCCGACATAATATATTGGTCCAACATAATATGTTGGATGTTCATACACAGGTGCTCCAATCTCCAGTATATTATGCTGGAACTTTCCGTGTTGCAGCAAAATAGTGGCTAGTTTTCAATGACTTTGCAAAAGCTGGATATTTTTTAATTACCAGTCCAAAAATTGGCTAGCCCGTGCTATTTATGTCCTTTAAGAATTCTGTTTAAATTTGAAGAATTAATCGAAATAGCCGCCCACCCAACCACTATATTGTGTTTGTTTAGGAACTTGTGTGGTAATTGTCTCGTCGCTACAAATCCAAAATGATGGAACATTCCTAGGTTTTTCCAGCTGGACATAGTATAAGCGTGATAATCTTTATTCTATTAATCTTGTTAAATTGTTCGTAAGTCTTGCCAGATTGACAGTTTGTGTTTTATTCACAAGTTATGTCGAGCAGGGCATAATTGGTATAAACTGGTTACAAAATCTAGGGTGTTTTTGGTATGAATGAAAATATTTTTCGATTTTTTTTTTCAATTTTTCCATGTTTGGTTGGTTTAAATGTTTAGAAAATATTTTCCTTATAAATTCATTTTCCTCCAATTGGAGAAAAATGTTATCCTTATCAAGATAAAGGAAAACATTTTCCAAAACTCCTTCTCAGCCTTCCCTGCCCTCATCAACCCACCCCACACCCACCCACCTAACCTCACCCCATGCCTACCCACCCCACCCCCTCTCTCTAAAAAGGCTTTTCTTTTTCAAATTTCAGTTTTTTCCCGTCGGCACCAACCCTACTACCCTCTCGCCCCACAAATTCAAATTTCTATTTTTCCATTTTTCTTCACCAACACACTCCCACACTGCTCCCCCACCCCCGCACAATTTTTTTTTTTTTACTTTTTTTTATAATTTTCAATTTTTTGTTTTTTGTTTTTTCTCCCACCACCCCTCCTCCTTCACCCCGCACAAAAAAAAATTCTTTTACTTTTTTTTTTT
>ML393143.1:32694-43192 GCA_005239525.1 Nicotiana knightiana
GATATTTTTTTTAATTTATATTTTCAGTTTTAGTTTTTTTCATCTTTCAGTTTACAGGTTCGATAGTTTTAAAGTTCCAAAGTTATGAGTTCAGAGATTTATGTGTTTGAAGTTTACGGGTTTAGAAATTATAAAGTTTAGGTTCGAAAGTTTATGAAATTTGTAGGTTCGGAAGGTTGTTGGTTCGAAAGCTTATGGCTTCATGTTTATTGTATCTAAATTATTTATGAATACTCTTGAGAAGTTATTTTCCTTAATTTGCGTACCAAACGCCAGAAAATGAATAAGATTACTGCTTGTTTTATAAGAAAATATTTTCCACCGAAAGCATTTTCCGTTATACCAAACACATCCCTAACGAGGCAAGATTTTCCTCTTTACAAGTTGAGTGGGCCGAGCATAACATTGGTACAAATTATTCAAAAGTGTGAGATTGGCAAAATTTGAATTTGTTATTTAAAGGTTTTCAAGACGGAGAAAGTTTTGTACTATCTTTTGTTCTATTTTGTAAAATTATTTACAAGTTTTTTCCATTTCACGAATACCAATATTTCATACTACTAGTATTTATGAACGTGTGTTGCACGTTAATAATGACACGTGATGATTTAAACATTTATTATTTACCTAAAAAATGGAGTTAACAATTATACTTGTTTTGTGGTTCTAAAAATATGTGATTTATTTCAATACTAGTAGATAAGCTATAAACAATTAAGCGTAAGTAAGAAGCATATGATAATCAAACCAGTGTTGTTAAAGGTAACAACGGCCTCGAGCTCGATCCTCGGGGTCTTGAGGTTAGTTAGTAGCAATAAAGTTGAAGAATAATCTTGAGCACAACAAACGAGAAAAGCAGAGTAGAATATTCTATAGCAGTGAATGAATCTTACAAATAATTGGGTCCCCTATATATAGGAAGGAAAAAACCCTAATATGGTACATTTCTAATTACGACAAAGAATTCTATTGGTACAGTTGTATAACCACATAGTACGGATTTGTACGAACCAATCCTGAGATTTGCGCCTTGACCTATATGCCCTTGAGAAATTCCCGCTTTTTCTTGACTGTCATCGATTTTGCTGCCTCGAGGTAGGCCGTATCGGGCCTTCAATGTGCTCTCTTGAGGTATGCATTCTGAGATTGGGCTTCGAACTTTACTTCGAAACCTTCTGAGCTCGGGCTTGGCATAACAGAGACTTCGAAATCGGACTTCTCAATTTTGGCCGTATACAGAATAGTCCCTGCGTTTCTTAGAATGAAATGATAAGAAACAATTTGAATTCCCGAGGTCCCTGATGATGATATCATTCCTATGACGTAAGCGTTGAAATGATCGAAGCGTCACATCGGTTCTCTTCCCCAAAAGCATTGAGTGCACGTCAGAGTCGGTCGGTCTTAAGCATCAGTGAACAGTCGCCGCCTTTCTCTATATATATTCCCTTTTGTTTCTTATTAGGAACTTTTTCACTCTGCAATATTTACTCTCCTCTATAATCTTTCTTTTCGCCACCAATTCCTCCGCCGTATTAGCTGAAAAACTCGTCGGTTTATTTTTTCTAAAGAAACTACGGTCAAAACTTCCAAATCCATTCCTCAGAAAGAGGGAACCTCCACTTCTACTTCCCGTCCGGTGGGTGGTAAACCGCCGGCGCTTAATGAGATCATACCGAATATTGTTTCCTTGAAGAAGGACTTCACAATAAAGAATCCCCCCGATGTCCCCCGTCGTCGAGAACACGCATCGAGGTACATAAGATCAATCGAGGAAAGGCGCCTCGAAGCTGTGAGGAGAGAGTGCAAATGGGGGAAAGAGGTCATTCTGCAAATACCCTCTTGCGAAGAGGACATCACGACCTACGTAGAGGGGTTCCTGAGCGTGTATACATACCCCTTTACCTTGGGTCCCCTCGACCCGCTCGTGCTCGAATTCTGCCAAAAGTATCAAGTTACCTTGAGCCAGATTCATTCGTCCCTCTGGCGGATCGTATTAATGATAAGGTTCTTTGCTGAAAAGGCCGGGATCGAACTCACCCTCATCCACCTCATTCGATTATATCGACCTCACCATTTTTGAGGTTTAATCAAACTCCAACACCGATCTACCAAGTCTTTCTTCGCCAGTAACGACGAAGTCAGAGATCAAGGATAGATGGGCCAGTTTATCTGGGTGAGGACCATCGACGTTATTCCCAAGGAGTTCTTGTCGGTCCCCGAGAAATGGAACTTCGAACATAAGTAAAATACTTCGCTCTACTTTTTCATAATTTTGCTAAACTTCGCATGATTACTCTTTTCTATTTCCATAGTGGTCCCGTGGATGCCTAATGCGGTCCTCGATCTCGAGGACTGGATTCGCAAACTAGCTGCCACTTCTACATACGACAAAAGCAAATGGAACGATTTGTCGAAGGGCAAATGGGAAGCGAAACACCACGGTATGTGTTATAATATTTCTTTCCTTAATAAGAATACCTTTCCTCGTGTGACCTAATTACATTGTCACAGGTATTGGAGATTTCTCCGAGATGAGGTCACCCCCTCTCGGGGAGGAAGAGAAATCCTCGGCCCCAGAGCCAAATAAGGATAATAGAAAGAGAAAAAGATCCTCGAAGAGCGAGGATACTCGAAGCAAAGTAGAGCCTGCTCGGAAGCGCAGAAAAAACATTGTCATCAACGAGGATTTTGACTTTGTTCGCCGGTTCATGGATGCTGATGACAACGAAGTGGAGGGTTCGACGTTGGTGACTAGAACTAGAAAGCCTTCCGAGGCTATTAAGCCTTCTGAAGTCGAGGCTCCTAGCCTCAAAGGAGGAGTTTCAAAAGAGAAAAGGGACGAAGGCCCTTCATCACCTGACTTGGTGACTGCCTCTCAGACTTCGGGAAATACCCCGAAGGTTGCGAACTTCGAAGCTCCTCTACCCGATCAGAGCGTCTCAAGTGATCTCCCCGAGGTCGTGATAACAGGTCATTCACCGCCATTCCCAACCTTTTTCGAAGACTAGGCCATTTTCTAATTTTGTGTAAGGGCTCCTTGTGGGGGTATTGTAAATGTACTTTCTATATTATCATGTGAATATAAAGAGTCTTTTGTTTCATCTTCGTTTTATTAATTTCCATCTTGTATTTGAAATGAGATTTGGTGTTGTTAACGATCAGTCCAATGTATTAGACTTAGAATATAATACCCTTAGGTTTCGTGTTCGATCAACGATTGATAATAGGTAACCACTTAGTGTTCGATCTTCGAGCTAAGCTTTAGCTCGGGATTTTCGAGTCCGAACTGGGTAAGGTTCCGAGCGTGGTGTGCTTTGGCCTTTAAGTTCTTTAAGTATCAGCCCTTGGGCTTTAAAACATCGGCCCTTAGGCTCTTTAAGTTGGCCTTTAGGCTCTTTGATTGGCCCTTAGTATCTTTATATTGGCCCTTAGGCTCTTACATATCGGCCCTAAGGCTCTTACATGTCGGCCCTTAGGCTCTTTTTAGATTGGGTCGATTCGACCTCTAAAATGGCTACTATTTTTCTCCTTTCTATCTATAGACTTGTAAAATTTTTATTATGCCTTGGCATGTTTTTATATTCGTTTGACTTTTCAATGGTTCGATTGTTTAGAACATGATTTGCAAGTCGATGTGCAACGATAGTTGAGTACCTCTTGGGGTTTTCTCGAAGGCTGACATTTTCGAAGCCTTTACATTATTCGGGGATGATTTTATCGAAGCCCCTTTGCTTATCCCGAGGGTAGCTTGATTTAATCAGTTTTTGTCCCATTCTCGTCGAGTGAAAATTGGGTTGCTTTGGCTCGGAGGGCCCTCAATACTTTTGGGTCCGTGGGGAGCTTCCCATGCTTCAAGTAGTCGATGTACCTGTTCCTCCAATCCCATGTTAGGCTTGTCGAATTAATTTCTGCATGACCCTCTTCGATCACGGACCTTGATAGTTGTACCACAGTCCCCGGTACTATGTCATCTTCTTCAATAGACGAGCCCAAGTTTGCGAGTGCATCGGCATCGCTATTCTGTTCTCGAGGTACATGGACCAGGGTCCACTATTTGAAGCGGTGCAATGTTACTTGAAGCTTGTCTAAGTATCTTTGCATCCTATCTTCTCGAACCTCGAAACTTTCATTTACTTGGTTGACTACCAAAAGGGAGTCACATTTTGCTTCGATGACCTCTTCTCCCAGGCCTTTGGCTAATTCAAGACATGCAATCATGGCCTCTTACTCGACATCATTGTTAGTCAATTTTGAAGTTTTTATAGATTGTCTAATAATGTTGCGCGTAGGCGGTTTTAGAACTATACCGAGCTCGGACCCTTTCACATTCGAGGCACCGTCAGTGAAGAGGGTCCATACCCCCGATGATGTGCCCATTTTTTTAACAAGATTTCCTTTTCTACTTCGGACACGAGGCAGGCGTAAAATCGGCCACGAAGTTCGCCAAAATCTGAGACTTGATAGTCGTTCGAGGTTGATACCCGATATCATACTCTTCGAGTTCTATGGCCCATCTAGACAATCGGCTCGATAATTCGGGCTTATGCAAAATGTTTTGAAGTGTATGTATAGTTAATACGCATATAGGATGCCATTAAAAATATGGTTTCAACTTCCTAGATGCACTTATTAATGCTAGGGCTAATTTTTCTAAATGCGGATACCTGGTTTCAGCATCTCCAAGGGTCCGACTTACATAATAGACAGGAAATTATGTACCTTGCTCTTCTCGAACCAACATGCCACTTACCGCTTCCTCGGACACATCTAAGTATAAATAGAGCCTTTCGTCCTCCTTTGGTGTATGAAGCAAGGGTGGGCTCCAAAGATACCGTTTTAATTCTTCCAAGGCTTGTTGACACTCCGGGGTCCATGCAAAGTTGTTTTTCTTCTTAAGTAGAGAGAAGAAATGATGGCTTCGATCTGAAGACCTCGAGATGAATCGGCCTAAGGCAACTGTCTGCCCGGTCAGTCGTTGCACGACTTTCACATTGTTTACTATGGTGATCTCTTTGATGGCTTTGATTTTGTCGGGGTTGATATCGATCCCCATATTTGACACCATGAAGCCCAAAAATTTGCCCGATCCAACTCCAAAAGCGCATTTCTCGGGGTTGAGCTTCTTGTTGTGTCTTCTTAGGATATTGAACGTTGCCTGCAAATGGGTCAAATGGTCCTCTGCGCGCAGGGACTTAACTAGCATATCATCAATGTAAACTTTCATAGATTTGCCTATTTGATGTTCGAACATTTTATTAGCTAGGCGTTGGTATGTTGCTCCCGTATTTTTTATCCCGAAGGGCATTACATTATAGCAATATGTACCATACTTCGTGGTAAACAAAGTTTTTTCCTGGTCCTCCGGTTCATTTGAATTTGATTATACCCGGAGTAGGCGTCGAGAAAAGTTAGGATCTCATGGCCAGTCGTGGCATCGATCAATCGATCGATGTTGGGCAGTGGGAAAAAATCTTTAGGGCATGCTTGTTAAAATCCTTATAGTCTACACACATTCTAAGTTTATTCTCTTTTTTGGGGACTACCACTACGTTAGCGAGCCATTCGGGGTATTTTAATTTCCTAATGGATCCTTTTTTGATAAGTTTAGTTACCTCATCTTTGATGAATGCATGCTTTACCTCAGACTGAGGTCTCCTTTTTTGCTTCACCGATTTGAACCTGGGGTCGACACTTAGTCGATGGGTGGTTATCTCTGGTGGGACCAAGCGAAGCAATCAATGTTATCAATAAGAAATTGAATGAGTTTTTTCCTGAGTTCGGGGGTTAATCCCGTTCCCAGGTATACCTTTCGTTCCGGAAGACGCTCGATCAATATGGCCTGCTCGAGTTCTTCGACTGTGGACTTCGTTGAATCTAATTCCTCGGGGGAGACAAAGGTTCGAGGGGCGAGGAAATCTTCTTCGTAGTCCTTGACCACTTGTTCATCGGGCTCCTGCCCCTCGGGATTAACCGAGGGTGTGGACTATGATTGCTATTAGGCTACCTGTTTGTCTATTGACTTCTCCAAGGTAGATGGTGTCGATACCAGTGCCGAGTCGTGCACTGCGAACATCTCCTTAGCTGCATACTGCTCTTCGTATACTGTTTTTCACACCATCCTTTGTTGGGAACTTCATTATTTGATGAAGAGTTGATGGCATTGCCCTCATACTATGGATCCATGGCCTTCCAAGTAGAGCATTATATCTCATGTCACCTTCGATGACATAAAACTTGGTGTCTTGTATGGTTCCGGCCACGTTGACTGGGAGGATGATTTCCCCCTTTGTTGTTTCATTTGGCATGTTGAATCCATTAAGGACTCGAGGCTCGAGGGGCGGGTATGATTTGGTCAAGCAGCCCGAGGTGCTCCACGACCCTCGACCTGATTATATTGGTCGAACTACCTGGATCCACGAGCACACGCTTAACTTGAACTTTATTTAAAAGGATAGAAATTACCAGTGCATCATTATGAGGCTGAGATAAGGCCTCGATGTCTTCTTCGCTAAAAGTAAGGGCGTCCTCCGATATGTAGTCCCGAGTCCTCTTCTCCATTGTGATGGATACTTTCGTTCGTATGAATATGGATCCATGTGGGACGTCGACTCCTCCGATGATCATGTGAATGACGTGTTGGGGATCTTCTGGTTCATTCTTCCCGTTTGCATCTTTCTCTCGAAAATGGTTCTTTGTCCGGTCGCTGAGAAATTCACGAAGGTTTCCCTCGTTGAACAATCGGGCTACCTCCTATCAGAGTTGTATACAGTACTCGGTCATATGACCATGAGTACCATGATACTTGCACATTACGTTGGGGGTTCCTTTGAGAAGGATCAGACTGTATGGGCTTGGGCCATCTGGTGTCTCTAATCTTGCTGATAGCTGATTCGATGTCTGAGGTATCGATGTTGAAGTTGTATTCTGATAATCGGGGTGCCTCCATCATTCCCCGAGTGTCTGTTAAACCCGACCTTGCTCATGAGTCCCTGGGAGCTTTGGCCTCGATCCGCTCTTCGGTAATTTTGAGGTATGTAATGCCTCGAAGTGTTCCTTCTGTCTTTGACGTATGGATGATTTCTTTCCTTGTTTTGCCTCAGCTCCCTGTCTGCATTTCTTTATTCCTTTGCTAGTAGCCTGCTTGGATAACTGAGCCCGAGAGGGCTCCTAACTGGTCATCCTCGACCCTAATTTTCGACTGGTACCTGTTGTGCACATCCACCCAAATTACGGCGGGATACTCGATCAAGTTATGCTTCAGCTGCCTCGAAGCTATTGAGCTTCGTTCATTCAGTCCATGTGTGAAGGCCTGCATAACCCAGTCATCAGAGACTGGTGGTAATTCCATTTGTTCCAACTGGAAACGGGAAACAAACTCCCTCAATATCTCGTTCTCTCTTTGCTTGATTTTGAATACATCGGACTTCCTTGTTGCAACCTTTATGACACCAACATGTGCCTTTACAAATGAGTCTGCCAGCATGGCAAACAAATCTATTGAGTTCGTGGGCAGGTTATGATACCACATTATGTCCCCCTTGGACAAGGTTTCTCCAAATTTATTCAGTAGGACAGACTCGATCTCGTCGTCCTTCAAATCATTTCCTTTTATACCACAAGTATATGTGGTGATATGCTCGTTGGGATCTGTGGTCCCTTTATATTTTGGGATGTCGGGCATCCAAAACTTCTTCAGAATGGGCTTCGGAGCCGCACTCAGTGGGAATGGTTTCTGTACAAACTTCTTCGAATCTAGTCCCTGCAAGACCGAAGGTGCTCCCGGGATCTGATCGACCCTCTAGTTGTATGTTTCTACCTTCTTATCATTGTCTTCAATCCTTTTTTCTCCTGTCTCGATCCTCTTAGTGAGTTCCTATAGCATCCTCATGATGGTGGGGTTCGTTCTTGACCCATTATTGCTTGATCTTTCTGGGGCTGGCTCAACTCGAGGAGCTGTTTCTGGTCCTGCTATGCTCGGAGTCTTTTGTTGACTCTGTAACTGAGCGATATCAACTTGTTGTGCTTGTAACATCTCAAAGATTACTTGTAGACTAACTTCTCTTTCTTCTCGAGCTTGTGTCCTTTGTGCATCAGGTTGGTCTCCTACGCATACACTTCCTTCAATATCAGTACCCAAATCGACGTGCAAAATAATGTGTGAACCTACGTCGACAGGGTTTAGTGCTGGTGCTACCCCAGGATTTAGCGGTGGCACACCGGCCCCTGAAGTTGTTGCATTATTTTCTCCATGGAACCCTAGATCATCGTTTCCATGTGCGTTTGCTGAGTTAGACATATTTTAACCTGAAATCAAAGAATCTTTGGACAAGAAAAAGTGTGAAGAATAACGTGTGTTATCAGAAAACTAGCACTAAAATAATCACTATTATCTTTAGCCCCACGGTGAGCGCCAAACTGTTTACCTCAAAAATGGAGTTAACAATTATACTTGTTTTGTGGTTCTAAAAATATGTGATTTATTTCAATACTAGTAGATAAGCTAGAAATAATTAAGCGAAAGTAAGAAGCATATGATAATCAAACTAGTGTTGTCAAAGGTAACGGGGGCCTCGAGCTCGATAGCCTCGGGGTCTTGAGGTTAGTTAGTAGCAATAAAGTATGAATAATAAATGAAGAACAATAAAGTTGAAGAATAATCTTGAGCACAACTAACGAGAAAAATAGAGTAGCATATTCTGTAGCAATGAATGAATCTTACAAATAATTGGGGTCCCCTATATATAGGAAGGGAAAACCCTAATATGGTACATTTCTAATTACGACAAAGAATTCTATTGGTACAGCTGTATAACCGCCTAGTACGGATTTGTACGAACCAATCCTGAGATTTGCGCCTTGACCTATATGCCCTTGAGAAATTCCCGCTTTTTCTTGACTGTCATCGATTTTGCACTGCCTCGAGGTAGGCCGTATCGGGCCTTGGATGTGCTCTCTCAAGGTATGCATTCTGAGATTGGGCTTCGAACTTTACTTTGAAACCTTCCGAGCTCGGGCTTGGCATAACAGAGACTTCGAATCGGACTTCTCCGATTTCGGTTGTATGCATTTATTTATATGGAGGAACAACAAAATTTAATTAATAATTTTTTTTGTGTGCATAATAAGACAACAATCATCTAAATGCCGAAAATATTATTACATTAGTATAATACATGAATTTAAAATAAAAAGGTCATCATCAAACTTACACAAATGATCAATTTTATCATGGTAGTTAGATAATTATGTATTATAGTCTAAAAGTATTTAATGTGATGGTATCTTAACGACCATTTCTTTGTGTACAATATTTTTTTGTGTATGTTTCCTCCTAATCCTTTGGTTTCTCTACCTTAATCAGAACTCTTGTTGTCGATCTTGATATCCCTCCTGAAAGTGCAACACACAATTGTTCGTGCAGGAAAATATATTGCGATAAATAAAGTCCAATATTTAAGATGTTTGTCCTTGTGCTTTATTTATTATATTTGCAAAATATAAACATACTAAAAATTATTTTCACACAAATTTAAAAGGATATTCCTTAGTTTCAAAGACGAAAGTTGAATTAAGGGATAAGAATATACGTAGAAGCACATTGACCAGTATCATAATTTTTACATGTATGACGTTATTGTCAAAACTTCTATATACCATATGTGTGCTATTACATATGCTATTCGCATATTTAAGTTTTTAAGTAGCATGACATGCATATTTTTCTTCAAAATCAACCTATATACAATGGAAGATCAACTTAGCCTATTATATGTACGATGACACTAACATACGTAAGAAATAATAAATTTGACAACAAACATGTATGGTAGAAGGTAGTTTGGCATTAAAGTATTTAAATATTCTCATTAGTACTAATTATTTGTATCATTTTCTACTGAGTCAAAAACAGAAAAATATTTTGTTTTTACTATAAAATTTGCAATCAATATTTTATTTGGTTGATCAATGATGCGAGACTAAATTGCATAGTTTAACATGTGATATACCTTACATTTTATGCGCATTAATGATAAAAATACACTTGTTATGTGCTTAATGGAGTTTATTTCATGTGTAGGTGAAGTGGAGATGGAAACGGAGCTAAAAGGATGCAAATACGTCGAAAAATACGCGAAAGGAGACACCCGGGCGATAGCCGGGCGACAGAGCCAAACAACCTAACCCTACCTGGCGTTAGCCAGGCGTTAGGGCTGAAACGCCAGCCCTACCCTGGCGTTAGCCAGGCGTTAGGGCTGAAACGCCAGCCTTTGGGTCCAAACGCCAGGGTCCCCAGTTCGGCGAAAAACCGAGTTTTGACGGGTTTAAGTGTTTCCCAATTGAAATAGAAGTCTCCTACAAGTTTAGTGTTTGTCCTAAAATTATAAATAGACTCCTAAAACACAACTACACAGGGAGATTCGAGATTAGAGTGGATCGGACGGCAAAACATCAATTTGTACATATTTTTTTCTTCATTACTTTGTAGTTCTATTATGCA
>ML393144.1:0-66429 GCA_005239525.1 Nicotiana knightiana
TAAGAGTTTTCTTAAGTTCATATTGTGGTTTGGGACGTGTTTTTGTGTTATTGAGGTCCAAACAGAATTCTGAGACCGGGAATAGTTCCGTTATTTCATTCATGACTTGCTCGCAAAATTTGGGGTCATTCCGAGTAGTATAGGCCAGTTCGACGCATTGTTAGCGAATTCAAGAAACTTAACGTTCCTAAGTTTGATTCTAGGGGTTTTGAGGTGTGATTTTGAGTTTTAACGTTGTTTTAGGTGTTCCGAAGTCTCGAGCGAGTCCGTATTATGATTTGGGACTTGTTGGTATACTTGGACGGGGGCTCGGGTGGGCCCAGGTGCCTCTCGGGCACCACACGAGGCTAAAAACCAGTTGGTGCACCTGTTCTGGTGTGACCGCAGGTGCGGTTGCCTAGTCGCAGGTGAGGGATCGCTCTTGCAGTCCGCAGCATCGCAGGTGTGAGACCGCTCCTGCGGTCCTTGCCTCGCAGGTGCAAGACCGCTCCTGCGGTCCTTGCCTCGCAGTTGAGGCTGTCCATTTCTCGCATGTGCGGATATTATCCACAGGAGCGGAGCCACAGGTGCGAGCTCCTCTTTGCAGGTGCGAGCCCAGGTCCTTGTACCATTTCCGCAGGTGCGAGCATTTATTCGCAGGTGCGAGACTGCATGTGCGGTCCTTGAGCCGCAGGTGAGAAACCACAGCTGGGCAGTGTGTTTTAAAACGGGACTTAAACCATTTTTGGGCATTTTTCTTCTTCCTTGGGGTGATTTTTGAGCATGCAAGAGAGACAAACGACCTAGCCATTTTGAGGTAAGTAATTCCTACCATAAACTTAGTCTAATACTTGGATTCTTAGGTTGATTAACTCATTAATTAGTGAAAATTCAAGAGTTAGAGTAAAAACCTAGGTTTTATGAAAATTGGGAGAATTACCAAGGAATTTGCCATGAAATCACACAAAAACTATATATTAATAATCCTTAGGCTATGGGTAATTGATTCCTTCAAAAATTTCCGGAATCCGAGCATGTGGGCCCGGTGGTGTATTTTATAATTTTCAAAGTAAGGTGAAATAACTAAAGAAATAGGAGATTCCATACTTTTGAGTATAAATTGATATAGTGTATAACATTTGTCTAGTTTCGAGTCCTTGGGTGACAAGTTTGGAGTTTCGGGCGCGTTCTTGACCCGGAGAGTAGGTTCAACACTAGGTGAGTCTCCATTCTAACCTTGTAAGAGAGAACTGTCCCCCTAGGTGATATAAATGACTATGTGCTAATGTTTGTGGGGGCTACGTACGCACAAGGTGAAGACGAGTCCGTACGTAGCGACTATTATTTTTATGTCCGGGTAGTTAGGCCTACGCCATGCCTTGTGTTTTTCCTTGAAGTGAACTATATGCTTGATGAATTAATGTTATATGCGGCTTGTTTCCCTGAGATCATGGAATTTGAGAATTTGAAAGGAATCGTTCACTGAAAAGTAATTTATGAAGAATATTGTGTGGATTGCGTGTGCATGTGACCGCTTCGCAATTTATATTCCGCGAGCAGAGTGTTATTTCCCCCACTCTCATGGAAGCGGGCCGTACGCCACGACGAGATTGAAAGATATATTATAGTTCGGGCCGTTCGACCCTCGGCAGTGCACAAATATGATTATTATGATGGCTCAGGCCGGTTGTCCTTATCCTGTATGCGCTTGCTAAATTGTTAATGATTTTCATGGATATTGAGTGGGCAGATATTTAGAAAAAAAAAAGGAAAATGAAGTAATAGTTGTTTATTTACTTCCAGTATTTATTTGAATTACAATTATCTTTAATGTTTACTGTTCTCATCATCCTCGTATGCCTATTACTGATATTATATCTCGTTTAATTATTTTGTTGGACCTTAGTGAGTGTCAAGTCGACCTCTCGTCACTACTTCTTCAAGGTTAGGCGGGATACTCACTAGGTACATATTTGTTTATGTACTCATGCTACGCTTCTGTACTTAATTGTACAGGTTCTGAGACTGGTGCATCTTGTTATCAGACCGGAGCTCGATTCTGAGTATAGATTGGACCTGACTTCACGGTGAGCTGCTCCTCCTGACGATCTTCGGCAGCACCATGGGGTTTCTTTTGTTATTCCCGTCTATTTCTTCCAGACAGTGGGACAGTTATATTATATCTTTTGTATATTCTGTTAGTATGCCCGTAGGACTTGTGACACTAGTTCCTGGCACACACGTAGAAGTTATTATGGTTTGCGGGTCTGTATATATATATCGGCCCACGCCTCTTTATGACTGCTTTTGGTTAAATTGGCTTATTTTCTTTTTCAATTAATGTTTTGAATTTTAAAATTTGGCACGTGTTGGGATGTTTAATAAAATATGGAAAAAATCCTTAGTAATCTGAGTGTGGGCTTACCTAACCCCGGTGTAGGGCGCCATCACGACCTGAGTTAGTATTTTGGGCCGTGACAATACTCATCGTTCACATTCATTCGAAAGCAATTGAGCACCCATATGCTTTGTGATGATAGTAAATATCGGTCAATATGCCCACTACTTATCAAACTTATATTTTTCTTTTAAATGTTGAGTAACTTTTCACGCATATTACTTATATCTTTCTATTTAAAGATGGATGTCACATTGCACAATATTATCATTAATTTGCTAATTAGGATTATAATAATGATTTAAAACTTAAATTTTAAAATAAATTTATTATAAATGAATTTTTTCCTATAATTACGATTGTCGAACAACTTACATACTTGTGCCGAAAAATTTTATCGTATATAATCCTGTCAAAATCATAGGAGTATTTTTTTTAATTGCTGAATTAGTTGCATGATTGCGTTAACCAGTCACTTTTTTTGGAAGGCCTTCCCCTCTGTTCATATTACAATTCGTCTTCACGTGTAGGTACTTCATTGTTCCTCAAATCTTCTACTTTTAAGGTATATTTAGTTTGTCTTATTTTTGTTGAGTTTATGTGTTTGATTTTAGAATTGCCATTTGATAACTTACTGTGTCTTGAAAACAAACTAATTTTGTTCTTTTGTATCCAAACAGATATGTATTTTAATTGTTTGTTCATGACTACAAGAAAGGTGGTAGTGTATTGGTAATAATGTAGTTGTGCTATGAAAAGTAGGTATTCAGAGGAGCTAGATGATTATTTTCTATTAGACTTTGAATGCCATACTGATGTCCGTAAGGCTCGATTTGTAGCCAGAGTGTATATAGAAAAAAAAATTTCTTAGCAATTTTATGTCGTTTTTATGCTTCTCTTGCATGTTATCATTGTTTAGGTAGATAGAATATCTTTTTGTTTCTTTCGTTGAAACTTTATTTGGATCATCAATAAGAATTTTAAATTGCTAAATCTATTTTTATGTGTGTTTCTATGAAAGTGATAGGTCGGAAACTATTCTAGATAGCAAAAAGATTATGGAACGGCAAGTCTCTCTAATTGGTCTAATTTCTTATAAATATCTTTATCTATTTTCAGTCTCTGCCGCCATGCTACATTACGCCATTTATCTACTAAATGGTGATTATATTAGCATAAATAGCATTTGTGTTTTGCTAAATTATCTAATTTATGAAAAAACAATATGAGGTTTTGCATTACTTCAATGCCAAAGTTTATGTTTATGTTATGTCGCTCCTTAATTCATTATCATTCTGAAAGTAATTAAGGAACAAACAACTATGAAAATCTTGAAATAATAAAAAGAACATGAAATAAGAGAAACTGAAAATTTCAACACTTGCTGTCTGCCGACATTTGTGAAGCAAATAGTTTTAATGGGGTGAAATTTTTATTTTTCTAGATTTTTTGAATATATGTATATATTGGGTAAAATTATATAGCAACAGACAAAATAAAAAATATAATTATACTCAAGATGTGAAAAGAAAATTGGCGAGATACTAAAGGACAAATTAAAGAAGCTAGATTATCATTATAAAAAAGTATTTACCGGTGAAAGAAATTTCAAAAAAAGTATTTTTAGCAGCTTTTTAAATTTATATCTGGTGTTTGTACCTCTATGATCATATTCTTCTTTGTTGTATTTAGTATAATTTGCAATAGGGTCTGTTGGTAACAACATGTCATGCTTATTTTGATGTTACATCTCGTTTTTCAATTGTGGGAACAACTTGGGGTAAGTGATTCGTTGGCATAACATTTTTTTTGTCAATTTTTCTTTTTTCTCTCTCTTAATATTTTCATATAATAGATAATAGTTTAAGGTGCTATATATTGTTAGGTGTTTATCTAGATTTTTTTTACTATAATTGGTTTTTCTATCTCATGAAGGAAATGACAACATATTTATCATAATTGGGTTTTTCTTTTCCTACAAGAAAAATATAATTCTTCCATATTTGGCTAGTCACTTTTCTTGCAGGAAATGGTTTGGAGTTCTATAAATTGAAGATCCTTTCTTCTCATTCAGTAGCATCCACAATGTAGCCATATGGGTTTGAGAGTCGTGTTTAGGGGGAGAACGTTACGGGACAAGTGTTAGTGTGTCACTTGTGTTTGCTTCTTCGTGAGGTTGTTCTCTCGATATTTTGTATTCTCTTCTATTATAGTGGATTGCTCATCTCCGCCCATGGACGTAAGTCAATTGACCGAACCACATTAAATGTTTGTGTTTCTTTTGGTAGATATCTTTTTTGTTGTTGGATTTATCACCGTTCAAGGTTTGCTTCACTAGAATAATTCTCCAAGGTTGTACAATTTATAGATAATGAGTGGTGCTTTCTATTAAAGCCAAAACCAACTCTAAAATACGAATAAAAATCGAATCCAATTCCGAATAGGAATGAAAACCAAAAGAGAATAGGATTAGGCCATTAGGCTTTTGGCTGGACAATATGGGCATATGCCCAACAAACTCCCTGTAACGACCCGACCAGTCGTTTTGCTTCCTAGAACCCCGTACCCCTAAATAAGACTTCCCATATTTGCTTTTATTGATTTATGACTTGTGGGGATGGTTGGTTTGGGATTTGGAAGAGTTTAGGTTGAAATTGGGACACTTGGTTCCTTAAGGTTGGCCTAAAAGGTCAGGTTTGACTTCGGTCAACATTTTGAGTAAACGACCTCGGAATCGGGATTTGAAGGTTCCAATAGGTACGTATGATGATTTCGAACTTGGGCGTATGTTTGGAACGGGTTTTGGATGACCCGAGAGCGTTTCGGCGCCAAATAGTGAAATGAGATTCTTGAAGTTCTGTAATTGAGGGTTGGAACGTGTTTTGATGATATCGAGGTCCAAACGGAATTCTGAGACCTGGAATAGTTCCGTAATGTCATTTAAGACTTGCACGCGAAATTTGGTATCATTCCCAGTAGTATAAGTACGTTTCGGCGTGTTAGAAGTAGATTTAAGAACTCAAAGTTCATAAGTTTGATTTAATTGGTTTTAGGATGTGACTCTTAGTTTTGATGTTGTTTCGGGCGTTCTGAAGGTTCGAGCAAGTCCGTTTTATGATTTGGAACTTGTTGGTATGTTTGGACGGGGCATCGAGGGACCCGGATGCCATTCAGACGTCGTGCGAGGCGAGTCCAAGCTCAGAATGAGCTGCTGGTGCACCAGTTCTGGTGCGACCGCACCTGCGGTTGGCCAGCCGCAGGTGCGAGACCGCAAAAGCATTCGATCCCTCGCAGATGCGGCCATAGAGCAGATTCCCATGTTCCGCAGATGCGATCCTTTTCCGCAGAAGCGGTGCCGCAGGTGCGGGTACCCTTTCGCAGGTGCGATCCTTGACAACCCTCCCTTTTTCCGCAGATGCGGACGATGGTCCACAGAAGCGAGACCGGAGGTGCGGTCCACACGCCGCAGATGCGAAAGGACTGGAGGCAGTAAGGTTATTTTAAAAGCGGGACTTAGGCATATTTGAGGTCATTTATTGCATCCTTGGGCGATTTAGGAGCTTCCAAAGAGGGGATTTCAACTTAGCATTGTGAGGTAAGTTATTCCTACTTGATATGAGTTTAATACTTGGTTTTTGGGTAGATTAACACATAAAGATTAGTGAAAATTATGGGTTTAGAGTAAAACCTAGGATTTTGATAAAAATAGAATTTAACCACGAAATTAGTTATGGAATCTAGTAAAAATCATATATAATTGATCCTTAGGTTATGGGTAACAACTTCCCTTAAGAATTTCCGGAATCCGAGCAGGTGGGCCCCGGGGTAAATTTTAGGGATCTTTCCTTTGGGGTTGGATAATCACTTTAATATCTAGAATATGAACTTGTGAGCCTATAATGATTGTTTTTTACGCTATTTGAATAGTTTCAGACTTTGTGCGGCTCCGATTTTAGGGTTTGAGAGAAATCTTGAGTTGGAAGTAGGCTCGAAACGAGGTAAGTGTCCTTTCTAACCTTGTAAGAAGGAAATCTCCCCATAGGTTAACTTATATGATATATATGAATAATTGTGGGGGACTACGTATGCACGAGGCGACGAGGGTCTGTATGTGGTGACTATTCTTGTTATTTTCGAGTAGTTTAGGTTTACACCATGCTTTGTGAATACTGTTTATTTATTTCATGCGCTAATTGTATTGGTTGGAATTTATTTCAAGATCATAAGAATTTGAAATTTTCAAGTAAATTATTATTTTAAAAGAAATTGAGGAAAAATATATTATGTTTATGTGTGACCGCTTCGCAATTATTGTATCAACCCGACCGGTCGTTTTGCTTCCTAGAACCCTGCACCCCTAAATAAGACTTCCCAAATTTTATTTTATTGATTTATGACTTGCGGGAATAGTTGGTTCGATATTAGGAAGAGTTTGGGTTGAAATTGGAACACTTGGTTCCTTAAGGTTGGCCTAAAAGGCCAAGTTTGAATTCAGTCAACATTTCGAGTAAAAGATCTCAGAAAAGGGATTTGATGGTTCCAATAGGTTCTTATGATGATTTCGGACTTGGGCGTATGTTCGGAATGGGTTTTGGATGACTCGGGAGCGTTTCGGCGCCAAATAGCGAAATAAGATTCTTGAAGTTCTATAACTGAGGTTTGGAGCGTGTTTTGATGATATCAAGGTCCAAACAGAATTTCGAGATCGAAAATAGTTCTGTAATGTCATTTAAGACTTGCACACAAAATTTGGCGTCATTCTGAGTAGTATAAGTACGTTTCGCCACATTGGAAGTAAATTGAAGAATTTGAAGTTCATAAGTTTGAATCAATTGGTTTTAGGGTGTGATTCTTTGTTTTAATGTTGTTTCTGGTGTTCCGAGAGTTCGAGCAAGTCCGTTTTATCATTCCAAACTTGTCGGTATGTTCGGGCGGGGCCCCGAGCCTCAATCGGACGAGGCTCGAGCTTAGTTGAGAAAGTGTGAAGGAGCTGATGCCCCAGGCTTCTGTCAAAACCGCAACTGCCGTTGGCCAACCGCAGGTGCGAGACCGTAGAAGCGACTCATCAATCACAGATGCGGCCCAAGGGGAGGAGCCCAGGTTCCGCAGATGCGGCTCCTCTTCCGCAGAAGCGGTCCCTAGACTGTAGATGCGACCCCAGCTAGCTCGACCCAATTACGCAAAAGCGGAGCCTCCCTCACAGAAGCGAGACCGCAGATGCGGTCCCCTAACCGCAGATGCGGAAATCGCTGAAGGTAGTGCCTTCATTTAATAAGGGAATGTGTCCTTTTTGACACATTTCATTCATTTATTAGGCAATTTGGGAGCTTCCAAAAAAGGGATTTCAGCCAAGCATTTTGAGGTAAGTTATTTCTACCTAATGTTAGTTTAATACATAGATTAGGGGTAGATCACACCATGGAAATTGGTTTAAATTGTGGGTTTAAAGTAAAAACCTTGGGTTTTGATAAAAATAGGATTTAACCACGAAAAAAATTATATATTATTGATCCTAAGGTTATGGGTAACAACTTCCCTTAAGAATTTCCAAAATTCAAGCATGTGGGCCCGGGGGTGAATTTTAGGAATCTTGCCTTTGGGGTTGGATAATCACTTTAATAGCTAGAGTATGAACTTGTAAGCCTATAATGATTGATTTTTACACTATTTGAAGAGTTTCAGATTGTGCGGCTCCGGTTTAAGGGTTTGAGAGCATTCTTGAGTTGGAAGTAGGCTCGAAACGAGATAAGTCTCTTTTCTAACCTTGTAAGAGGGAATTGTCCCCATAGGTGAAGTAATTAGTTATGTGCTACTATTTTTGGGGGCTACGCACGCACGAGGTGACGAGAGTCCATGCGTAGCTACTATCATGCTAAGTCCGGGTAGCCTAGGACCCAAAATCATGCTTACTTGTTATAGTTGAAACTTTATTGTAAATTCAACTTGCTTAGATCATATGAATTTGGTAAATAAATCCTAATAGATTGAACAATATATTCTTGACCGTAAAAGAGGATTTGACATTTCTTAAGTATTTATTTTTTTGAATTCTTGAATTGCCTGCTTGATATGCTTAATTATGTTGGCCGCGTTGCATGTATGATTCGTGAGCGGAGTAATAGACGCATCTATGGTTCGCGCCGTTCGACCCTTCAGCAGTGCACATTTTATTATTATGTTGGACCGGGTTGTACCCCTACGACATTGTTTGGGCATGCTATTTGCTTGGCACTATTGCGGCTTGAATTGTTTAAAAAAGCTTTAACAATACAAGTTGTCCACTAAAATAGGAAGAATTTATGTATATCCATATTTATGGAAAAACTTGTTATTTCCTGTTATTTTTGCTATTTAGCCATGATATCTACGCCCAGTCACATGCTTAATTATATTGTTTAGCCCCTGGTGAGTGTCAAGTCGACCCCTCGTCACTACTTCTTCGAGGTTAGACTAGATACTTACTGGGTACATAATGTTTATGTACTCATGCTAGGCTTCTGTACTTAATTGTACAGGTTCTGAGGCAAGTGCATCTAGATACCAGTTCGTAGCACGTTCTTGATGCCCGGACAGAGATTCCACGGTGAGCTGCTTCTTCTGATGTCGTTCGGCAGCGCGTTGGAGTCTTTCTTTTGCTTAGACTGTCTATTCTGTTTCAGGAAGTAGGGTAGATGTATTCTTTTGTTCATTCTACTAGATGCCCATATACTTGTAACACTAGTTCCTGGCACACACATTGGTAAACTATTCCTTTGGGGATGTAATTATTTAAACTTGACTTCTTTTGATCATTGAAATCTAAATTGCCTTCGTCATTTGCCATTTTTAGATGCTTAGTAATTCAAATAATGATATTGTTGGAAAGGTTTTAAATAAAACAAATGGGATTCACTAGATGAATTGTGTTTGCTTGCCTAACAGCGGTGTTGGGCGCCATCGCGACCTAGAGTAGAATTTGGGTCGTGACAACATGGTATTACAGCTCTAGGTTCACACACATATATATATATATATATATATGTGTGTGTGTGTATATATATATATATATATGTATATCATCTACTGTTAATGTACGTGTTAAGGATGAATAAGGGAGGATTGGTGGGATCTTGATGCACACCGCATCAATATATGTATTTATGCGTTCCTTTCTGACTATGCAAGTTATTCGGTAGTTTTACATTTCACTTAGGGATTGGTTATAGCTGGATACTGATAAGACCCTAGTTCATTTTTACAAGACTTTGATCATTTGTATTTTGGGTTCCACTGAGCTTTGAGGATCGGGTTATTAACATTGAGTTATTGACTTGCCATTGTTTCTTGAATTCTTTTCCTGAAACTATTACTCTGGTGAATTATTTTTCAAAGTAAATTTACTACGTTGAATCATTTCCTCATGTCCTACTAAGTTGTTAGTAATATAGTGATTTTGAAATAAATGAATTAGTATTACACTACTTTGTATGACCTTTTAAATTTGAACTCGCCCTATATTATATATATATATATATATATATATACACACACACACACATTTCAATAATTCAAATTCCAATAATTCTTATATTTTATTTCAATTAGTTTCTCAATTAAATTTTCTTAACCCATTTGAGATTTGATCTTTCTTAAAAAGGAATTTCTATTATGTTTTAATTTAATAAATTCTATATTAAAGGCAATAGCTTATTTGATGTTGTATTTTATTTGAAAAGGGTATTTTATTAATTCAAATAATTTCAAAAAAAACTTCCTCTTTTCTTGTTGATTTCCTAATTGGTTTAGAAACTAAAAATTTATTTTATGTTATATAAATTAGACTCCTTGGGCGTCTTAATTGCATTGGCTGCGGACATTATGTTCTGGGTAGTACGTGATTTTTATTGTGTAAAGTGAGATGGAAATATGTGGGCACAATGTGCCATGTGTGCTAAGAGTTTGGAAATTGAGATTTATGATATGAGACACCGAGGATTGAGATGGTCGGGATTGTGTATTAGAAATGGTGTGATTGATTGAGTTAACATCGCCTTCTTCATTTGAGCACATTTTTACTTGTCTGTGTTCCAGCTATGTTGGTGTTAATTTACTTGGTTACTTTTCGATACCATCCGTGTTTTCCCCTTATCGTCTCTACTGTTTGTAATTTGATTTCTTACTGTTACTGGCATTGCTTTGTTATCGTTATCTTGTTAGTTTATTATCATATCTTGTTCAGCTTATTAGACCAGTAGGTGTCTTGACTGTTCCTCGTCACTACTCCATCGAGGTTAGTCTTGATACTTACTGGGCACCACTGTGGTGTGCTCATACAACACTTCTGCACAATTTTGTACAGATCCAGGTATTTGATCGTTAGTAGCTGTGCGGATCGTTGATGTGGAGATTCATGGTAAACCTGCTGTTGCGTTCACAGGTCTCGGAGTCACCTTCTATTGTACTTATTTCCATTTTTTCCTTTTGTTCTGGAACAGTGATGTATTCATTTTGTACAACTACTCCTAAAAAGTCTTATGACTTGTACTACTGATTTTGGGATTATAAATTGTTTAGAGATTTCTATTTCGGAATTGTTCGAAGTTAGTAAATATTGTCGTTGTTTCTGTTAATGTTAGGCTTACCTAGTCTTAGAGACTAGGTGCCATCACGACTCCTTAGAAGGGATTTTGGGTCGTGACATAGGGTTGTGACCAAACCCTAGTGTGGGAACCTAATGGGTGTTTGATTTAGGACTTGTTTATGGTTGGGTGTGTAATATTTAGCCTAGTTCTTGCTATAATTTTATAATTAATGGTTACAAACATTAATTCAAGCCTATTTGACTTAGTCTCTACTTGAGAAAGAAAGACTTAGTCTAGGAAAACTTGACTAACACGAATTTGGGATGAAATAAAGAGATTGATAGTCTCAATTAAAGGGTTAAATCTAGAGATAGTAAAATCCGACTTGAGCATTTATCAACTATTTTGTACAATACCCATTTGGACTTGAGAAAGCCAAATTGGGCAAAACCACTCTCTTACCGAGAGGTATTGAGTGGATAATTGTGTGTTGATTGCTATAATACACCCCGACTAACGACACTCTCTCTAAATCCCAAAACCCGTTAGGCAAACACCTAGGTGGAAGTCACAGCCCTAGACCTTTTACATATTTGAAAAACAATAACAAAAATATTATTCTCTAGTTTCATAATTTAGAATTGCAATCTTTAGTATAATTTTAGAAATAAAATCAAAACAACGTTTGTGGAAGTGCAACTTAGACATTTTATGCGCTTAGTCCAAATATATACCACTAATCCGATCTACGCTCCCTGTGGATTCGATCCCGACTCCTAGTTGGGTAATTATTATTACAATCGACCGCTTCACAACCCCAATTTGAGGTGTTACTTGGGAAAGATCATACAACACCGTCATAAAAAAGTTACTTGTAAAAGAAATGATCTGGATGGAAAGAAATAGGTCTCAAAAGAAGATTACTTTGTCCATTTAAAGGCGAATTTAAGTTGATATAATTTCATGTTTTAACACTTTTCAAAAATTGTTACCTTTCACTTACAAGTCATAAAAACGAATAAAAATTTATCAAATAAATACGACAGGTAAACTATTCCATTTATTCAGTTAAATCCCAAACACATCTCAGAACCCGGTGACACAAGTACATGAGCAAATTCTAAGAATTTCACAAATATTACAAAGCTTGTCTGAAATACAAATTGGAAAAGGAATTTAAAATGGAAATAAATACAATATGAGGGAGACTCTGTCAGCTGCGGATCGCCTCCAGATGATGCAGCTCGCCTAAGTCTCCAAACCAGCCACGTCGCTATGAAAGTACATGTGCAATAAAAATGCATAGCAAGTGTAGCATGAGTACGAAAACAACGTGTACTTAGTAAGTCGCATGCCTAACCTCAGAGAGGTAGTGACGAGAGGCCAAATTAGACACTTGCTAGAGGTCAATTTAGTATATTCAAGTGAGACACTAAGCATGAATGTCATAGACAATTTATTAAAATCAGGAATAAATAATACCAACTCCTTCCAAATTTAACACTTTAAATCTTCATCATTTCAGTTGACAATTTAAATCATAATCTGGGATAAGAAACATCAGACTTATTTCACATTTTACACATCAATTCTCCTTCCTCATAACTGGCCATTAAAACTTCCTTAGGCCGGTAAACATGTATAAATCACAGTAATACGCAGTAAATATCATGCGCAAGTAATGCCGAGGGTCGATGGCCCGAACCAACATAAACATAAACTGTGCATTGTCGAGGGTCGAACGGCCTGAACCATAGATGCATCTATTTTCCCCGCTCGTGAATCAATCATGCGACGTGGTCAACATAAAAATAATAAGGTTAACCTGCTCGCGAATCATACCTGCGACTCATGTGCTCATATGTACACGTATTCACATAATAGATCCGCATTTTATTCAAGAAAATAGTTTCTCAGGAAATGATAAAATCCTCTTAAAGGAACACGAAAAATAGCATTTAAATTTTTGTTTTGAGATTCATTTGCCAAGGTTAATAATATTCAATAATATAACCTTATTAGGAATACAATTATCCACGAAGGAATCAATTCTCTTTCTAGATGATTAAGAAAATGAACTCTAGTCTTCTTAGATATTCAATTACTATTTTGATCATATTAGAGGTCTAATATTACTGGCAAAATCACAAATACAACAAGTAAGACATGCTAGTGGGTCCTAGATTACCCGGACATGGTATGATAGTAGCTACGCATGGACTCCCGTCACCTCGTGCGTACGTAGCCCCCGCAGATAGTGGCGCGTATTTAATTAGTTCACCTAGGGGACAATTTCCCCCTCACAAAGTTAGAAAGGAGACTTACCTCGCTCCGAAGTTCCATAACCGGCTTCCAAGCCCTTCCGACGACTCCAATGGACGCACAACGTCCCAAGACTATCCAAACAACGACACACCAATGAAAATATACTCTAATTTTTGCAACAATTCAAATTATATAATTTCCCAACTCCGCTCAGTGAATTGACCAAAATGCCCTCGGGCCCACGTGCCCGGAATCCCAAATTTCTCGAAGATATATTCTACCCATAGCCTTACTAGATCAAATATACAATTTACACTAAATTCCATGCTCAAATTCGTGGTGGAAATCCAAAATACCATTTCTAAGTTTTACTTCAAAATTTCTCAATTTTTCCACAATTTTTCATGTTTAATTCCATGTATAAACCTTGTATTTAACTTAAAACGTGAAGAAATAACTTACCTTGTGATCCTTGACAAAAATCCCCTCTTGAACCTCCTCAAAAATGCCCACACCAAATGAAATTTGGGGAAGCAATGAAATTTTCCCGTTTAAAACATAACACTGCCCAGAAAAACCCCCTATGCGATCGCATGAAATGCTTTGCGATCGCATAGGCCAACTATGCTGCCCCAGTTTCCTCCTGTGCGTTCGCATGCATGCTCCTACATTCGCACAGGCCAAGCCTCACAGCTCCAAACGTACCCTTGTGCGATCGCACAACAACCCCTGCGGTCGCACAGGCCAATTCCCTGCAGCCTCAACTTTTCCTTCTGTGTGATTGCATACTTCCAGGTGCGATCGCACAAGCCAAAATTCCAGTCCTCTAATTTCTTCTCCGCGACCGCACAACTGGGACTGCAATCGCATAGCACACCAGTGACACCAGAAAACAGCAACAACAAAACAGAGAAAAATGGTCTGAACTCACCCCCGAAACACACCCGAGGCTCCCGGGACCCCGTCCAAATCACACTACTCAGTCCCATAACTTCCCACGAAATTTATCGAGGCATCAAATCAAATCAAACAACACCAATATCATGAATCACACTAAAATTCAAACTTAGGAACTTGAAATTTCAAACTTCCACTTCCGATGCCGAAACCCGTCAAATCACCTCTGATTGAACCCAAATTTTGCACACAAGTCATATTCAACATTAAGGACCTGATCCAACTTCTGAAATCGCATTCCGATCCCGATATCAAAATTTCCACTTCCGGTCGAATTCTTCAAAACCTTCAAATTTCTATCTTTAGCCAAATGACTTCAAAATGACCTCCGGACATCCGAATTCACTTCCGATCGCGCTCCCAACCCCAGAATCACCATACCGAGATATTCCCAGACTCGAAATCCCAAACAAAAATCAATATCATTGAAATGCGCTTCAAGCCAAACTTAGGAAATTCCTTCAAAACTGCTGACTTTCACAATATACGCCGAAATGCTCCCGGATTATCCAAAACCCGATCCGGACATACGTCCAAGTCCGAAATCATCACACAAACATGTTGGAACCTTCAGATCTTGATTCCGAGGTCGTTTACTCCAAATTCCAGTCTTATTCGATTCTCCTAACTTAAGGCTTCTAAAGTGAAAATTTTCCTTTCAATTTGACTCCGAACTTCCCGAATTTCAATTTCGACCATATGCACAGGTCAAAATACCTGAAATGAATTTTCTCATGACTTCAAACTGCTGAATGACGTGCTAGATCTCAAAACGACCAGTCGGGTCGTTACAAAGAATTGGAATGACAACCTTGAAAATCGGGGCTCGGCTACTGCCGGGTATGCAGATCGAAGGATAAAGACAACGATATCGACGTCATCATCGTCAGTGCTGACATTGCTGGTGTTGCACTCGCTCACACGTTCGGCAAGTTTGTACTTATCTGCTTATCCTTCATCAATTTTCTAAATTTCAGTTTTTAACTTATTTACTTTTACGTAATGAATTGTGTGTAATTGGCCATTGCCCTAATGACTTAGATAATGTGACCATTTCTTACTAATAAAAGAATTTTTCTTGTCTACTTAAGCCTTGGTGCGCAGAATTACCTACTACTTGTTTTAGTAGGAGGTAGTACCTGGTGGAATTGTCGAGACGCACGCATGCTGGCCTGGCCCGGACACCACCATCAAGGAAAAGTTACTTGTAAAAGAAATGATCTGGATGGAAAGCATTAGGTCTCAAAAGAATACTACTTTGCCCATAATTAAAGGTGAATTTAAGACTTAAAGCTTATAGGTGCATTCCCATTTCTATCTCTAGGGTGGTCTAGTGGTCCAAGAGTTGGAATGATAACCTTGAAAATCGGGGTTCAATTACTGACAGAGAATGCAGATCGAAGTATAAATATAATGATGTCGACGCCATCATCGCTAGTGTTAACATTGCTGGTGTTGCACTCGCTCACACATTCGGCAATTTTGTATTTATCCGCTTATCCTTTATCAGTTTTCTAAATTTTTGTTTGTTATTTGCATTTACGTAATGAACTGTGTGTAATTGGCCATTTGGCCTAATGACTTAGATAATGTCACCATTTCTTACTCATAAAAGAATTTGTTCTCGTCTACTTAAGCCTTGGTAGGCAGAGTTACCCACTACTTGTGTTAGCGGGAGGTAGTACCTTGTGCAATTGTCGAGATGCACGCATGATGGCCTGGCCCGAACCCCACAGTCATAAAAAAAAAAGGTTACCTGTAAAAGAAATTATCTGGAGGGAAAGTATTAGGTCTCAAAAAAATACTACTTTGCCCATAATTAAAGGCGGATTTAAGACTTAAAGCTTATAGGTGCATTCCCGTTTCTATCTCTAGGGTGGTCTAGTGGTCCGAGAGTTTGAATGACAACCTTGAAAATCGAGGTTCGATTACTGACAAAGAATACAGATCGAAAGATAAAGAAAACGATGTCGACGTCATCATCGTTAGTGCTGACGTTGCTAGTGCTGCACTCGCTCACACGTTCTGTAAGTTTGTATTTATCTTCTTATCCTTCATCAATTTTCTAAATTTCTGTTTGTTATTTGCATTTACGTAATGAACTGTGTGTAATTGGCCGTTTGGCCTAATGACTTAGATAATGTGACCATTTCTTACTCATAAAAGAATTTATTATCGTCTACTTAAGCCTTGGTGGGCAGAGTTACAGTTACCCAATACTTGTGTTAGCGGGAGTAGTACCTGGTGCAATTGTCGAGATGGACGCATGCTGGCCAGGCCCGGACCCCACTGTCATAAAAAAAAAAGGTTACCTGTAAAAGAAATTATCTGGATGGAAAGCATTAGGTCTCAAAAAAATACTACTTTGCTCATAATTAAAGGCGAATTTAAGACTTAAAGCTTTTAGGTGCATTCCCGTTTCTATCTCTAGGGTGGTCTAGTGGTCCAAGAGTTGGAATGATAACCTTGAAAATCGGGGTTCAATTACTGACAGAGAATGCAGATCGAAGTATAAATATAATGATGTCGACGCCATCATCGCTAGTGTTAACATTGCTGGTGTTGCACTCGCTCACACATTCGGCAATTTTGTATTTATCCGCTTATCCTTTATCAGTTTTCTAAATTTTTGTTTGTTATTTGCATTTACGTAATGAACTGTGTGTAATTGGCCATTTGGCCTAATTACTTAGATAATGTGACCATTTCTTACTCATAAAAGAATTTGTTCTCGTCTACTTAAGCCTTGGTAGGCAGAGTTACCCACTACTTGTGTTAGCAGGAGGTAGTACCTTGTGCAATTGTCGAGATACACGCATGATGGCCTGGCCCGGACCCCACTGTCAGAAAAAAAGGTTACCTGTAAAAGAAATTATCTGGATGGAAAGCACTAGGTCTCAAAAAAATACTACTTTCCCCATAATTAAAGGCGGATTTAAGACTTAAAGCTTATAGGTGCATTCCCGTTTCTATCTCTAGGGTGGTCTAGTGGTCCGAGAGTTTGAATGACAACCTTGAAAATCGAGGTTCGATTACTGACAGAAAATACAGATCGAAAGATAAAGAAAACAATGTCGACGTCATCATCGTTAGTGCTGACGTTGCTAGTGTTGCACTCGCTCACACGTTCTGTAAGTTTGTATTTATCTTCTTATCCTTCATCAATTTTCTAAATTTCGGTTTGTTATTGCATTTACGTAATGAACTGTGTGTAATGGACATTTGGCCTAATGACTTAGATAATGTGACCATTTCTTACTCATAAAAGAATTTATTCTCGTATACTTAAGCCTTGGTGGGCAGAGTTACAGTTACCCAATACTTGTGTTAGCGGGAGTAGTACCTGGTGCAGTTGTCGAGATGGACGCATGCTGGCCTGGCCCGGACACCACTGTCATAAAAATAAAAAAATAAAAGGTTACCTGTAAAAGAATTATCTGGATGGTAAGCATTAGGTCTCAAAAAAGTACTACTTTTCTCATAATTAAAGGTGAATTTAAGACTTAAAGCTTATAGGTGCATTCCCGTTTCTATCTCTAGGGTGGTCTAGTGGTCCAAGAGTTGGAATGACAACCTTGAAAATTGGGGCTCAATTACTGACAGAGAATGCAAATCGAAGGATAAATATAATGATGTTGACGCCATCATCGCCAGTGTTAACATTGCTGGTGTTGCACTCGCTCACACGTTCTGCAATTTTGTATTTATCCGCTTATCCTTTATCAATTTTCTAAATTTCTGTTTGTTATTTTCATTTACGTAATGAACTGTGTGTAATTTTCCATTTGGCCTAATGACTTAGATAATGTAACCATTTCTTACTCATAAAAGAATTTTTTCTTGTCTACTTAAGCCTTGATGGGCAGAGTTACCCACTACTTGTGTTAGCGGGAGGTAGTACCTTGTGCAATTGTCGAGATGCACGCTTGATGGCCTGGCCTGGACCCCACTGTCATAAAAAAAAAAGGTTACCTGTAAAAGAAATTATCTGGATGGAAAGCATTAGGTCTCAAACAAAAACTACTTTGCCCATAATTAAAGGCGGATTTAAGACTTAAAGCTTATAGGTGCATTCCCGTTTCTATCTCTAGGGTGGTCTAGTGGTCCGAGAGTTTGAATGACAACCTTGAAAATCGAGGTTCGATTACTGACAGAGAATACAGATCGAAAGATAAAGAAACGATGTCGACGTCATCATCGTTAGTGCTGACGTTGCTAGTGCTGCACTCGCTCACACGTTCGGCAATTTTGTATTTATCCGCTTATCCTTTATCAACTTTCTAAATTTCTATTTTTAAGTTATTTGAATTTACGTAATGAACTGTGTGTAATTGGCCATTTGTCCTAATGACTTAGATAATGTGACCATTTCTTACTCGTAAAAGAATTTGTTCTCGTCTACTTAAGCCTCGGTGGACAAATTTATCCCAATACTTGTGTTAGCAGGAGGTAGTACCTGGTGGAATTGTCGAGGTGCACGCATGCTGACCTTGCCCGGACAACACCGTCATGAAAAAGTTACATGTAAAAGAAAGGATATGGATGGAAAGCATTAGGCCTCAAAAGATGACTACTTTGCCCATAATTAAAGGCGGATTTAAGACTTAAAGCTTATAGGTGCATTCCCGTTTCTATCTTTAGGGTAGTCTAGCGGTCCAGGAGTTGGAATGACAACCTTGAAAACTAGGGGTCAATTACTAATAGAGAATGAAAATCGAAGGATAAAGACAATGATGTTGCATCGTCAGTGCTGACGTTGTTGGTGCTGCACTCGCTCACACGACAAGTTTGTGTTTATCCGTTTATCCTTCATCAATTTTCTAAATTTCGGTTGTTAACTTATTTGCATTTACTTAATGAATTGTGTGTAATTGGCTAGTTGGCCTAATGACTTAGATAATGTGACCATTTCTTACTCGTAAAAGAATTTGTTCTCGTCTACTTAAGCCTAGGTGGGCAGAGTTACCCAATATTTGTATTAGCAGGAGGTAGTACCTGGTGGAAATGACGAGGTGCACGCATAGTGCCCTGACCTGGACATCACCATCATAAGAAGACTACTTTGCCCATTTAAAAGAAATGAACTGTGTGTAAAAGAAATGACGAGGTAGACCTAATGCTTTCTACTTGTAAAAGAAATGATCTGGATAGAAAGCATTAGGTCTCAAAAGAAGACTACTTTGCCCATTTAAAGGCGGATTTAAGACTTAAAGCTTATAGGTGCATTCTCGTTTCTATCTCTAGGGTGGTCTCGTGGTCAGAATGTTGGAATGAAAACCTTGAAAACCGGGGTTCGATTACTAGTGAAGGGAACACCAGGTGATTTTTTCCTATTTCCCTAAGTTTTGGTGGATAAAATTACCAAGTCTCTTTGTTGCTAGGAGGTAACACGCGCTCATGGATTAGTCGAGGTGCGAGCAAGATGGTTGGATGCTACTATGAAATATATATATATATATATATATATATACGAGTTTGAGATAATTATTTATTAGATCCGCCTCTGAACTTATTACAGCATGTTTTGACAATGGTTACACAGTAGACACTAAACTAAGAATTTCACGGTTACACATGAATGTTTAGAAGGATAAATACGGGTAGAAGAACAAAGGGGTGATTAATAATTGAAAACTGAGTGTATATTCTGATTTTGAAATGGTTTTGAAGATTCTTGCTTAGTTTTGCTTCATAAGGTATTAATCAAAAAAGGTACTCCCTTCGTTCCAGTTTATGTAAACCTATTTCTTTTTTGGTCCGTTCCAGAAATAATGACCTCTTTCTAAATTTGGAAACAATTTCGCTAACTTACAATTCTATCTTTAATGAAAAGCTTTTATAACCATACAAATACTCTGAGTTTCTTTTTGACCTATAGAGAATCATAAATTTCAAAAGTCTTTATTTTTTTTTAAATTTTGTGTCCAATCAAACATGTTCACATTAATTGGGAAAGGAGGGAGTAATTTTTGTGGCTACAAAGGAAGTTAAATAAAATTCTTAATGCTAGGTTTGGGTATTAATGCAATTCTTACTTATTTTAAAGAAAAGGGAATGATGAAAGAAGAAAAGAAACATTTTCTTTCAAATGGTATACTTATTCATTTTGGATTTCTGGATGGGCGTTGAGTACATGTGATTGAAAGAGATTTGGCAGAGTCTGGTCGGATTGTGGGAGAATTGCTATGACCAGGTGGCAACCTCAAATTTCTTGAGTTGGGACTGGATGGTCAGTAGCCACTTGTCTAACTTACATAATGAAATTCATTTGTCATTCTGGTAGACTCTACTTCTCCCTGGATGGAGAAAATAATGTTCTTTAGAAGTTTTACACCCCATTTGTCCTTCTGAGTAGAGTATAAAGAGAAGATTGGTATAAGCACCCAATAGACTTGGGATTGAGATGTATATGATTGACTGATTGATTTATCAATCTTTCTTGTACACAACTCCATAATTTTCTCTTGCTAACTAGAGATTGTGTGGAGAATATTAGTGCTCAGCGAGTTTTTGGATATGATCTTTTTGTGGACCATTAACCATTGTGTGTGATGGTTGTTTCTTGAATCTGCAACATATGCGTTGCAACCCAAACATAAGGGCAGCTATTAGAGTTTCAAATTTTTTCTTGGGAGGAACGTTGAAAATAACTCAGTGGTTGACGGGTTCAAGAGCTCATTCCTACTAATCTTTTGCTTATTTTCTTCTTCTACAAATAAGAATTGGGTGAAACATATTAAGGTATGATTGAAAAAATTAGTCGAGTTTGTGAATATCAACAATTGTTTTCTATGGACTTTATTTTTGGTGTTTCTTTATTATTCCTTTCTCCTGAAGCTATTGATGTTTTCATATCCCACAGGTAGATGTGCCTTCTTGTTTTGTTGGTTTAGTCCTGGAGAACTGCCAACTTCCTCATGCAAACCATGGCCAATGTCATTTGGCTGACCCTTCACCTATTATCTTGTTCTATCTCATAAGCATTACTGAAATCTGTTGTCTGGTTGATGTACCTGGTCAAAGGCTTCCTTATATTTCTAATGGTGAACAGGCAAAATACTTAAAACCTGGTGTTGCTCCCCAGGTAAAGTATGATGAAACTTTCTTCTGATTTCCCTACAATGTAGGTGTATGTTACTTCAGTTCTATGGCATTCAATGAGGTGTTTACCTTGTTTTTTCATGTCCCTCCTGAGATAAATGATGCATTCATTGCCGCAGTTGATAAAGGAAACACCGGGACAATGCCAGACCGAAGCATGTCTGCTGCTCCTCATCCAACTCCTGGTGATCTCCTCATGGGCGATGCATTCAAAATGCATCATCCGTTAACTGATGAAGGGATGATCGTTGCATTGTCTAATATAGTTGTGCTCCGTGATCTTCTCAAACCCTTTGTTATTTGAACAATGCACCTACTCTCTGCAAATATCTTAAGTCCTTTTACACCTACACTATGTATATTTTTGCTATATGTTAGCTGCTGCTGTTGGTCTTATTTTGATCTTTATAAGTGAAAACTACCGCTTAGTACTTTCCCTTGATGGAATTTGCTGGGCCATCAAGAATTAGGAACCACAACACTAAAGCACCTCTAATGGTGTCACTTGCTAAAGTTCTAAATACCAACGTGTGGAAAGAAACACAAGAAAATAAGTTATCTCTTCTACTGATGATGATGTGAAAAACGCATGATTCATGAAAAAGTGTTTTTAGGATTTTCTGCAAAACAACTGAACCTCTTATGATCTCACATGCTTATAATTGGCATTTGCCAACACTGACTCATTAAATTTACCTTTACCAACAATGACCTATTAAGAGAATGTACCTTAACCAATGGTGATGTGAAAAGGCTTCGTTCATGATCGATGGTATTCTGATCTACATGAATGATTTATTCGTTTATCTTTGATATTTGTATCTGCAGCCTGTGGCATCGACCAATTCGACTGCGGAGAAGATGAAATCTGCCATGCATACACAAGAAACCCCGTCTGCTAGCAACCAAACAATTGTTGCAATTGCAGGTACCTCAGCAGATGCTATGGTCGCCATTACCCAGAGCATTGGGGCTAAAGAGAGCATGCCGAGCAATTAGAATGTTGTTATAATAACTCCAAACTGTAGCAATCGGAGGAATATTGCGGGTGAAGCAACATCGCAGAATGCTAAGGTGACCGCATCATTAAACATAGGGGTTAAAGGGGACAACTCGATTAATCAGAGCGTTATAGGGGTGGGAAACAATCAAAAAACTGTTGTTGATCAGGAAAAGATGTTAGAAGCAACAAAAACTACTAAACTGATTGAACCCCTCACGGGGAGCCCGACTAAGGAACTGAAATGGGCGAGCTTATTTGTAGAGAATAGACTAGAATCTAGGGGCATGAGTTTGGCATATATTGCGCCGGTGATACAGGAAGGTGAGAAGATTGCTAAACTTAACCAGTTGGAGCTGGAAAAAGGATCAGTGAAACTGTGATGTTGTATGTTGTGGGTGCTACTCCATCTATAGGTGCACTGGAAAGGTACATAGGTAGGCAATGGAACTTTGCTGCTAATCCGAAGATCTATTTCCATAATGATGGATATTTTGTTGTGAAGTTTAACACTTTGGAAGACATAGATAAAGTCCTATTCTCAGGTCCTCATACAATAAATAACAAGCCATGGGAAGCAAATTTTAATTTCAATGAGGAAGTTTTGAGAATGATTCCATTGTGGGTGCAGTTTCCAAACTTTCCGTTAAACTGTTGGGAAATAGAAACACTTAGTAGGATCGATAGTGTAATGGGAAATCCTATTTACGCGGATGAATGCACAACAAAGGTTGAGAGGATCTCAGTTGCTAGAGTTGTAGTGGAAATGGATGTAACAGAGCCCCCACCTCATTTGATCAAAGTACAGGACCTAACTGGAAGAATATTTGAAGAAGAAGTTTGGTATGACTGATGCCAGAATATTGTGATACATGTCTCCAAGTAGGATATAATTGCAATACAGTTAATGGGAAACAGATCCATGATCAGAAGAGTAAGAACAAAGAGGAAGATGTTAAGAAGGTGATACATAAGCGGGAATGGAAAGCTAAACCGGGGATTGCACTTGTCATACAAAGTGATAATGGGGTGGCAGTGAGGGGACAACCAAGAAAGGAAATCAGACAAATGCGGTTGAAACTCAAAGAAAACAGACTGGTAATCAACATGAGGCAACTAAAGGAGTAAATTCAACACCAGAGAGTGAAATCAAGAATGATGAACAACGGACTGCGGATAAGCGAGGAAGTCAAGCAGTGAATGAAGCCCAAACATCAAAGCAAAATGCCTGGTTACATGTTAGAAGTAAAGCAGCTGCAAAAAACTCTGCAAGTCCTAAAACAAATGTTGTTATTGACACTGATAATGACTTTAGTCCTTTGATGATTCAACATATACCAAAGTACCAGGCCACTACAGTGCAAGATGGGGGACAATGTGGACAGAAGTTGGATGAGGGGTGTACCTCAAGTTATTCATTATCTACATGAAGCTTGTAACTTAGAACGTAAGGGGGGGGGGGGGGGGGAATAAGTTGAAAGTAGGGGTGTTCATAGTTCGGTTTGGATCGATTTTTTCCTAAAAAAAAAAAAAACCAAACCAACTAGATCGTTTTTTTGTCGATTCGGTGTATGTCGGTTTTCGGTTTTTTCGGTTATTTATCGGTATTTTCTTAAATATGAGACATACACTACCACCAAACACATATTTCGGCGACTATATTTTTAACATACACTATCAAACCAATTGCTCTTTGATAAATCTATCATTTATCAAGATGTATTGATGATAATTGAACGAAATAGTGATGAATAAATTTAGGACTCAATTAAAAATAGATTATTTTTTAACATGAAATAAATTCTTGTATTTAGCAAAAGAAAATTACCGATCAAACTAGAATGTAAAGGCAAAGAACTAGATTATTATAATAGTAAAGAACTAGACTAAAAGTGCAAACTATTAAAATATAACATAAAATTTTAGAAACTTTGTATATATATATATATATATATATATATATATATATAGGTATAATAATAAATTTTAAATAGTTACTTCTATATTCGGTTTGGTTCGGGTTTTTTCAGTTTATTTTTTGATTAAAACCAAAACCAAATCAAATTTGATCGGTTTTTAAAATTCAAAATAAAAATCAAACCAAACCGAAAAAATATCAGTTTTTAGTCAGTTTGGTTCAGTTTTCGGTTTAGTTTAGTTTTTTGGATTTTTATGAACACCCCTGGCTGAAAGTATCATTGGAAAAATTGCTAAAAGATGGGCATGGCATGGGATATTGATAAGATCGACTTCCAACTGATATACATGACAGATCAAATTATACATGGATATGTGAAAAGCTTAACTATGATGAGTGAGTTTTATTTTACTACTGTGTATGGGTTACATACAGTGCAAGATAGAAGAATATCGTGGATGCAACTGAGGGATTTGGCAAACGGTATTCAAAATCCCTGGCTTATCATGGGAGATTTCAACACAATTTTGCGATTAGAGGATAGAATCAATGGCAATGCAGTAGTAAAGTCTGAAACCAGGGATTTCAATGACTTTATTCTAGATACTAGGGCGTGTGAATTGAGTACCTTCTGTTAGAACATGCGCCGCGGAAGCAAGCATCCAAACTACACATCAAATACATGTATACTAGACAATGATATAATCACAAGATTAGAAGCACTAACCTCTTGAAATCGTTGCACAAATCTTCCAAACAGCAAGAATCTAAGGCTGCAGTCTTCTGCTATATGCCTAGTAAAACCTTGGACGATTTTATTTTTGGGTGGGCAAAAACAATACAACTCTCAAAAGTAAGTAATTATATGAAATTAGTCTTCCTTAAGTAGAGTTATTTTTTGGCCGAAATTATGTTACCAAAAACGTGTTACAAGTAGAATCCTACTCCAGCTCTACCAGATGACTTTTCTCACTTTTTACCCAAGTCTTGTTCAGGTTTTTACTAGGTATAACAGGGACCACAGAAATAATAAGAGGCTACCAATTATAGCATTAATTCGAAATTAGCATGAATTAATTCTTATTATAATTAATTGTAATTTATTCCACTAAAAAACTGCAATTGAACTCCTCAATATGAATTTCGAAAATTTAATAACACTTATTTTAACTCCCCATGTTAAGATCTCAAATACCAGTTAATCAAATCAAATCACTGAAAATTTAATTTAATCAACTAATTAAATATTTAGAATTCCGCTTAAACTATTTCATGTGACGGATACAAAATCCACCAGCCGGGTTTTCACATAAAAACTTATAAGCTCACATAAAGGGGTATCATCAAACTCAGAACTGAGTCATGGATTCTATCAACTAATTATTATTCACAAATATTATTCGTTATTGTCCAATCTATTAGGCATACACTAACTCTGAATAGAGTCGTACCTTTTGATAAATCAAAACAATAAACAAATTACATTGATCATAATAATTATATCAAGATTAGGAGTATAAGCTCAATTAATGAATTTAGAGAAAATGGTTTATATATTCAGTACAAAAACATCTTTTCTCTACTTGGTCCGTTCAATATACACCGAGTATACTAGCACAAGAAGTCGGAGTAAAACTACTCCCATAATCAAGACAAATTATACTATAATCTTGTGCTACAATCATCAAGATATTTTTTCCAACAATATCTTTGATTGTGAACATAGTTTATTAATTATGAGAACCAACAATTTAATCTTTTGTGCATGAGTTAAGACTCCATACACTAAATTGTCTACTACATAACTAAAAGGACACACATGTAACAAATGATCTATTTAAAATATTACTTTATTAAATTAAATAAATGAAATAAACAATTGTTCCATAAAGATAAAACAAAATGCTATATCTAAACCGCATGGTTAATAGTATATCCCAACACCCTCAGGCAAAGAATTCACTTGCACTAATAGTCATATCTTTAGTAAAATTGATTGAGCATGCTGAATGGATGACCTATCTATCTCAAGTAGATGTGCAGATTTTAGACCCCAACTTCTCTGATCATTCTCCTCTATGTGTCACCTTTTTTGAAACAATCAGCAGAATGTCAAGGCCGTTCAAATTCTTGAATCATCTGGCATATCATCAGGAGTTCTTGGCAAAGGTGGCAACAGGTTGGGCAAAGACTGTTATAAGGAATTCTATGAAAAGAGTATGGCTGAAACTGAAGAATGCTAAGACAGAAATGAAGTCACTGAATATCAAAGAATTTTCAAATATAAGAAACAGAATAAACAACACTAGAAGAGAGCTGAAAGATTTGCATGAAGAAATGAGATATTTTAGGCATGGTGTAAATTTGTTCGAACAGGAAAGAAATCTGAAGAAGAAATTGGAAAAGTGGTCAATGGTAGAAGAAAGCATATATAAACAGAAATCAAGAATACAGTGGCTGCAATTGGGAGATTCAAATATAACTTATTTTTTTGCAACCGTAAAAAATAGAGCTGCACATAATCAGATTAAAAAGTTAAAGAACTGTACTGGGCAGTGAATTCAGACTGAAGGTGAAAGTGCAGAGGAGATCATTGTCACGATCCAATTTCTCCCTCCGTGAACTATCGTGACGGCACCTAGTCTCTACGACTAGGTAAGTCTATTATTACGGAAATGAAATAAAAACACAAGATAATGGCTAGCAGATATAGTTAATAAGCAGAAACGGTGCCACTCGGCATATACAATAATCATTTTTCCCAAAACTCTGAATATCACCAGTCACAAGCTTCTAAGAGTTTCTAACGGCTCTATGCATTAATATCTGAAGAAAACAGGGGGAGATTCAACACAAGGGGATAGAAGGGGACTCCGAGGTCTCCGGACGCGGACAGATGTACCTTGAAATCTCCTGAAACAGCAACCGCGCAACTAGACTCGAGGCTGATAGCTAGTACCTGGATTTGCACACGGAAAACATGTGCAGGAAAGGGCATGAGTACACAATAATGGTACCCAATAATTGCCAAGCCTAACCTCGATCGAGTGACGAAATCAGGTCAGGACCCTACTGATATAAATATAATGAAATAAGACCGAAAGAAATATTACAGTAGAAAAAATACGGAAATCTAACAGGAATAGAATTCAATGGAAGCCAACAGCTCAGAACACAGTAATAGCAACAGGTGATCTCCCAGGATACCGTCTCGTAGTCCCAAATATAAATGTGCAGGGGGGATCTCCCGGAATACCGTTCCATAGTCCCAAAGTAAAGTGCAGTGCCGGGGGATCTCCCAGAATACCGTTCCGTAGTCCCAAAGTAAATATGCAGTACAGAGAGATCTCCCGGAATACCGTTCCATAGTCCCAAAGTAAATATGCAGCTTAACCAATATAAATAACAGTTATAGCAAGGAAATCTACAGCTTAGACTAAGTTCATATCAAAGAAATCATGAAATTTTTCTAAACATGCTGCACAGAGTTCAAATAGGCAGTTAAAACACGTAGACATGTTTTTCTAATCTAAACAAGGTAGTTACATAGGCTAGTGTATTTCAAACAAGGAAAAACATGTTATGATTTAGTGAAAAACTGGAGTTTTTACAACAAATATCATGTGTACGTACTCGTCACTTCACGTACACGGAGCTCTTATATCAAACAGTACCAAATCCTAAGGAGAGTTCCCCCACACAAGGTTAGGCAAGCCACTTACCTCGAACCAAGCTCAAATCAATTCGAAATCACCGAGTGGCCCAAATCTAATCAAATCAATTACATAACGTAAATATAGCTACAAGTAACTAATCTAGCTAATGAAATCAAAGCTAAGGCAAGAAAATAGAAAAACGCCCAAAAAACCTCTCCGGGCCCACGTCTCGAAAACGGGTATAAGTCACAAATTATGAACACACATTTACTCACGAGTCTAACCATACCAACTTCACTCAAATACGATACCAAAATCTCGATCAAAATCCCAAATTTCGGCCTAAGAACTTTTCTTAACTTTTTCCCAATTTTTCACCCCAAATCCGAAATTAAATGATGAAATCAAGCATAGATTAGTGGGACTTAATCATAAAGGAGTTGGGAATCATTACCCAATAACTTCCTCCAAAAACTTCTCCAAACTTTCGCCTTCTACTGATCTCTCCATCAAATTGTGTGATATGAACTCAAACGCTCGTTTTTGAACTTTAAATTCTGCCCAGTGATTTCTTAATCGCGATCGTAGAAACAACCTTGCGATCGCAAAGAACAACTTCGTTGCCTCATAAATTTGCTCTACGTGAACGCGTAAAACATCACGCGAACACGATGTTCCAAATCTCACACTTACACAATCGCGAACAATGCAACGCGTTTGCGATGAACAAAACGCGTGGCCTTGGTCCACTTAACACTATGCGAACGCGACCTAGCCCACCCGTCCGTGATGCATAACCTTACAAACTTACGCGGTCGCTTCCCCGTCTTAGTGAACGCAAAGAACCAACTTAGGTGGTCTCTCAGATGCTTTACGCGATTGCGATCCTTCTTACGCGATCGCGATGAATGAAACCAGCTGGAGAACACCAGAAAAATCTGCTATCCTTCTAAGTCCAAAAATGACTCGTGAGCATCCGAAACACACCCAAGGCCCTCGGGACCTCAACCAAACATACCAACCAATCCTAAAATACCATACGAACTTAGTCAAGCCTTCAAACCACATCGAACAACATCAAAACACGAATTACACACGGATTCAAGCCTAAGGAACTTTGAAATTTCTAAATTCTAAAAACGACATCGAAACATATCAAATCTCGTCCGAATGACCTCAAATTTTACACAAAAGTCAAAAATGATACTAAGAACCTATTCCCACTTACGGAATTCCGTTCCGGACTCGATATCAAATTTTCATTGCCGACCAAACTCGCCAAAATTCCAACTTTTGCCAATTCAGGCCTAAATCTACTACGGACCTCCAAATCACATTCCGGGCGTGCTCCTAAGTCCAAAATCACCTAACGGAGCTAACAAAACCATAAAAATTTGAATCAGAGGTCGTTACACACAAGTCAACATCTTGTCGAATTTTCCAACTTAAGCTCCTAATAAGAGACTAAATGTCTCAATTCGTTTCAAAAACCAACACGAACCCTCGCGGCAACACAAAATAGCAGAATTAGATACGGGGAAAGCAGTTAATAGGGGATTAGGGATCTAACTCTCAAAATGACCAGCCGGGTCGTTACATCCTCCCCCTCTTCAAACAATCATTCATCCTCGAACGAATATAAAGACATACCTGAAGTTGTGAAAAGATGAGGATAATGGCTATGCATATCCCGCTCGGTCTCCCAAGTCGCCTCCTCGACCGGCTGACCCCTTCACTGGACCTTTACTGAAGCAATGTTCTTTGACCTTAATTTCTGACCTTCCTGTCCAAGATAGCCACTGGCTCCTCAACATAAGATAGATCCTTGTCCAACTAGACTGAACTGAAACCCAACACATGAGCCAGATCACCATGATACTTTCGGAGCATAGAAACGTGGAATACCGGATGAACTCGTGCTAGGTTGGGAGGTATAGAAAGCTCATAAGAAACCTCCCCAACACGCTGCAACATCTCAAAAAGACCAATGTACCTCAGGCTCAGTTTGCCCTTCTTCCCGAACCTCATGACACCCTTCATACGCGATACTCGAAGCAAGACCCGCTATCCAACCATAAATGCTAAATTGCGAGCCTTCCGGTCCGCATAACTCTTTTGTCTGAACTGAGTTGTGCGAAGTCTATCCTGAATCATCTTCACATTATTCAGGGCATCCTGGACCAAGTCTGTACCCAACAGTCGGGCCTCGCCCAGCATCAACCCACTAGGGACTGACACCGCCTACCATATAGGGCCTCATACGGTGCCATCTGAATGTTGGACTAATAGTTGTTGTTGTAGGCAAACTCCGCAAGTGGCAAAGACCGGTCCCATGACCCTCAAAACTCCATCACACAAGCACGGAGCATATCCTCTAGAATCTGAATCGTGCGCTCGGATTGCCCTTCCGTGTGAGGGTGAAACGTTGTACTCAGCTCTACCCTAGTACCCAACTCCTGTTGTACTGCTCTTCAGAATCGTGATGTGAACTGTGTACCTTTGTCTGAAATTATGGAAACTGGGACACTATGAAGGGCGGACAATCTCCTTGATGTAAATCTCAGACAATCTCTCTGAAGAGTAAGTAGTCATCACTAGGATGAAGTGAGCTGACTTGGTCAGCCGATCCATAATCACCCAAATAGCATCAAACTTCCTCGAAGTCCATGGGAGTTCAACTACAAAATCCATGGTGATCCACTCCCACTTCCACTTTGGGATCTCTAATCTCTGAAGCAAGCCACCCGGTCTCTGATGCTCATACTTAACCTGCTGATAGTTGAGACACCTGGCCACAAACCAAACTATATCCTTCTTCATCCTCCTCCACCAATAGTGTTGTATCAAATCCTGGTACATTTTTATGGCACCCGGATGGATGGAATACAGTGAGTTGTGGGCCTCCTCAAGAATCAACTCTCGAAGTCCATCCACATTAGGCACAGATATCTGGACCTGCATCTGCATCACTCCATCATCACCAATAGTCACATCTCTAGCATCACCTTGTCGAACCCTGTCCTGAAGGACTAGAAGATGGGGGTCACCATATTGACGCTCCCTGATACGGTCATAAAGAGAAGACCGAGCGACCACACAAGCCAATACCCGGCTCGGCTACAAAATGTCAAGTCTCACAAAATGGCTGGCTAAAGTTTGAACATCCAATGCTAAGGGTCTCTCTATTGCTGCTGGAAGATATGCCAAACTCTACAAACTCTCCGCCCGGCTACTCAAGGTGTCGGCCACTACATTGGCCTTCCTTGGGTGGTATAATATAGTGATGTCATAATCCTTAAGTAGCTCCAACCACCTCCGCTATCAAAAATTAAGATCCTTTTGCTTGAACAGCTGTTGCAAACTCAGGTGATCAGTGTAGTTCTCACAAGGAATACCATACAAATAATGGCGCCAGATCTTCAAGGCGTGAACAATAGCTGCTAACTCAAGATCATGGGCAGGATAATTCTTCTCATGCACCTTCAACTGTCTGGATGTGTAGGCAATCACCCTACCGTTCTGCATCAATACCGCTCCAAGACCAATCCTCGAGGCATCACAATATATAGTGTAAGACCCCGAACCTGTAGGCAATACCAATACTAGGGTTGTAGTCAAAGCTGTCTTGAGCTTCTGAAAGCTCTCCTCACACTCCTTTGTCCACCTGAACGGAGCACCCTTCTGGGTCATCCTGGTCATAGGTGCTGCAATAGATGAAAATCCCTCTACAAAATGATGGTATTATCCCTCCAAACCAAGGAAACTGCATATCTCCGTAGCTGATGATGGTCTAGGCCGACTTTGCACTGCCTCCACCTACTTCAGATCTACCTTGATCTCATCACTAGATACTACGAGACCTAAAAATGCCACTGAATTAAGCCAGAATTCACACTTAGAAAATTTTGCATACAACCTCTTCTCCCTCAAAGTCTGAAGCACAATCCTCAAGTGCTGCTCATGATCTTCCCGAATCCGGGAATACACTAGAATGTCGTCAATAAACACAATGACAAAGGAGTCAAGATAAGGCCATAACACACTATGCATCAAATGCATAAAGGCTGATGGGGCATTGGTCAGCCCAAAAGACATGACAAGAAACTCATAATGACCATATCTGGTCCTGAAAGCAGTCTTTGGGATATCCAGCTCCCAAATCTTTAACTGATGATAGCCAGAACGCAAGTCAATCTTGGAAAACACTCGGGCCCCCTGTAACTGATAAAATAAATCATCAATGCGAGGCAATGGATGCCTGTTCTTCACTGTAACATTGTTCAGCTGGCGATAATCAATACACATACACATAGAACCATTTTTTTTCTTCACAAAGAAGACCGGAGCCCCCCAAGGTGAAACACGGGCCTAATGAAGCCCCTATTAAGAAATTCTTGCAACTGCTCCTTCAACCCTTCAAATCAGGAGGAGTCATACGGTAAGGAGGAATAGAGATGGGCTGAGTGCCCGACAATAAATCAATGCCAAAATCAATATCTCTATCGGGCGGCATGCCCGGAAGATCCGCTGGAAATACATCAGGGAAATCCCTCACTACTGGGACTGAATCAATTGTAGAGGTATTAATACTGACATCTCTCACATAGGCCAAATACCCTTCACACCCCCTCTCAACCATTCACTGAGCCTTAAAAAATGAAATGACCATGTGGGGAGTATACTCTAAGGTACCTCTACACTCTAATCGTGGTAAGCCTGTCATAGCCAGCGTCACAGTTTTTGTGTGACAATCAAGAATAGCATAATGGGACAACAACTAGTACATGCCCAAGATAACATCAAAAACTACCATATTGAGCAATAATAAATCAGCTTTGGTCTCAAAACCACTAATAGCAATCAAACACGACCGATATATGCGGTCCACAATAAGAGAATCTCCCACAATAGTAGGTGCATAAACAGGGGAAATCAAAGAATCCTGAGATACCCCCAAATGTGGAGCAAAATAAGAAGACACATATGAATACGTAGAGCCTGGGTCAAATAGTACTGATTCATCTCTATGACAGAGTGGGACAATACCTATGATGACAGAATCTGAAGCAATTGTCTCTGAACGGGATGGAAAGGCATAATACCTAGCTTGGCCTCCCCCTCTAGGGTGACCTCGACCTCCCCGACCTCTGCCTCAAGCTGCCTGAGTATGTAGGGCGGCAATTGGGGCTGGAAGAATGGCCTGAGGACTCGGTAGAGCACGTGGTGGCTGAGAAGTCTGTAGAGGTGCACCCCTCCTAAGTCTAGGGAAATCCCTAACCATATGATGAGTATCACCACACTCAAAAAAAAAAACCTCGAAGGACGCGGCGGTTGTGACTGGCTCGGGCCAGGTCCGCTGGACTGGCCGGTAATATCACCCCGAACAGGATAAATTGGCGGTGCATAATAAGGCTCATAAGGCCTAGGAGGATCTGGAACACCGCTGGCTGCTGGAAGAGCTGAATGAACGGGGCGACTCACAAAACCCCTACCATGGCGTGTTGCTGGTGCATGAGCTCCTAAATAATGACCAGTCTCTCGAGACCTTTTGGCCTCTCTCTCCTCTCTGTTCCGGGAAAGCATGCCCTTCACTCTCCTGGAAATACTCACGACCTGCTGATAAGAGATGTCCATCTCGAACTCCCTGGCCATACTGGTCTGAATACTAGGGCGGAGTCCCTCAATGAAGCGATGAACCCTCTCTCTGACTGTAACAACCAAAGTCGGTGCATTCCGGGCCAACTCACTGAAACGGACTACATACTCCGACACAGTCATAGAACCCTGAGGCAGCTTCTCAAACTCTGCATGACAATCATCCCCGAGGCTCTAAGGGACTTACTCACGCTAAAACATATTTGAGAACTGAGTCCAAGTGAGTGAGGCTGCCTCGTCCGGACTACTCAACTCATAGGCATGCCACCACTGATATGCTGCTCCCCTAAGCTGGAAAGGGGTGAAAGAAACCCCACTCGTCTCTGCTATAACCATAGTGTGGAGGATACAATGACACTCATCAAGAAAATCATGAGCATCCTCTAAAGATAATCTGCTGAAAGAGTGGGTGGTACTTCTTGTACCTCTCAAGTCTAAGTTGCTCTACCTCAGAAGCAGCTACCTTGGTCTCATGCTGAACTGGAGCCACTAGGGGCATAGGAATAAAATTTGGGGCCTGATCAACCTGGACCCTCTGCTTAGGAGTACGGGCTACGGGATTCTGTGCCCCTCCCTGTCCTGAGATTTGGCGGGAGCTATCGAAATTAGTCCATCCTGAGCTAAAGTGTTGAACATGCTAATGAATTGAGCTAAGGTCTCCTGGAGGGCTGGAGTAGCAAAAGGAACCTCCGGTGCTGGCCCTCCAGCTGGAGCTGTTGGGGGCTCCTCTGTCGTAGCTCGTGCATGTGCTCTGACTTCACTGTGTGGTAATCCTCTACCCCGACACCAGCCTCTAGCGGATCTGGCAGGGGGGTCAGGTGCCTGAACGTCGGATCTCCAGGTACGGGTCCTCACCATATGTGAGAAAGAATAGAATAGAAACTTTTTAGAATTTTTGATGTCAATAACTCGCACGACAAAGAAATCAAAGAAGTATGATTGTTCTTAACAATTCTATAGCCTCCCGAAGATGAGTACGGAGGTCTCCGTACCGATCCACAAGACTCTAATAAACCGGTTTATGACTCACGAATCCTATGAACCTAGAGCTCTGATACCAACTTGTCACGGCCCAGTTTATCCCTCCGTGAATTGTCATGACAACACCTAGTCTCTACGACTAGGTAAGCCTAATATTGCGGAAATGAAATGAAAAAAAAAGATAACAGCTAGCAAATATAGTTAATAAGCAGAAACGGTTCCACTTGTCATATACAATAATCATTTTTCCCAACACCTGGAATGTCGCCAGTCACAAGCTTCTAAGAGTTTCTAACTGCTCTATACATTAATGTCTGAAGAAAACGGGGGGAGATTCAACACAAGGGGGTAGAAGGGGACTCCTAGGTCTGCGGACACGGGACGATGTACCTTGAAGTCTCCTGAAGCAGCAACCATGCAAGTAGACTCGAGGATGATAGCTAGTACCTGGATCTTCACACGGAAAATATGTGCAGGAAAAGGCATGAGTACACTACAATGGTACCCAGTAAGTGCCAAGCCTAACCTCGGTCAAGTAGTGACGAGATCAGGTCAGGGCCCTACTGGTATAAATATAATTAAATAAGATAAAAGGAAATATTACAGTAAAAAATAATTACGAAAATCTAACAGGAATAGAATTCAATGGAAGCCAACAGCTCAGAACACAGTAATAGCAACAAGGGATCTCCCGGGATACCGTCTCGTAGTCCCAAACGTAAATATGAAGAGAGGATCTCCCAGAATACCGTTCCTAGTCCCAAATTAAATATGTAGTGTTGGGGGATCTCCCGGAATATCGTTCAGTAGTCCCAAAGTAAATATGCAATACAGGGGGATCTCCCGGAATACCGTTTCGTATTCCAAAAGTAAATATGCAGCTCAATCAATATAAATAACAGTTACAGTAAGGAAATCTAAACCTTAGACTAAGTCCACATCAAAGAAATCAGGATTTTTTTCTAAACATGCTGCAGAGAGTTCAAATAGGCAGTTAAAACACGTAGACATGCTTTTCTAATCTAAACAAGGTAGTTACATAGGCTAGTGTATTTCAAACAAGGAAAAACAGGTTATGATTTAGTGAAAAAATGGAGTTTTACAATAAATATCCCGTGTACATACTCGTCACCTCACGTACGCGGCGCTCATATATCAAACAGTACCAAATCCTAAGGGGAGTTCCCTCACACAAGGTTAGGCATGCCACTTACCTCGAACCAAGCTCAAATCAATCCGAAATCACGCTCTTTCCACGAGTATCCAACTTTGAGTGGCCCAAATCTAATCAAATCAATTACATAACATAAATATAGCTACAAGTAACTAATCTAGCTAATAGAATCAAAGCTAAGGCAAGAAAATAGAAAAATGCCCAAAAAGCCTCCCCGGGTCCACGTCTCGAAATCGAGTAAAAGTCACAAATAATGAACACCCATTCACTCACAATTCTAACCATACCAAACTCACTCAAATCCGATACCAAAATCTCGATCAATATCCCAAAATTTGGCCTAAGAACTTTTCTTAAATTTTCCCTAATTTTCCACCCCAAATCCGAAATTAAATGATAAAATCAAGCATAGATTAGTGAAATTTAATCATAAAGGAGTTAGGAATCATTACCCAATAACATCCTCCGAATATCTTTCCAAATTTCGCCTTCTACTAAGATCTCAATCAAATTTTATGATATGAACTCAAACCCTCATTTTTAACTTTAAATTTTGCCCAGTGATTTCTTAATCGTGATCGCGGAAACAACCTCGCGATCATGAAGAAAAACTTTGTTGACTCATAAATTTACTCTATGCGAACGCGTAAAACACCACGCAAACACAATGTTCCAACTCTCACACTTACGCGATCGCAAACCATACAACCCGTTCGCGATGAACAAAACGTGTAGCCCTGGTCCACTTAACACTAAGAAAACGCGACCTAGCCCACGCGTCCGTGATGCATAACCTGACAAACTTACGCGATCGCGTCCCTGTCTTAGCGAATACGAAGAACCAACTTAGCTGGTCTCTCAGATGCTCTATGCGATCGTGAGCCTTCTTACTCTATCGCAATGAAGGAAACCAGCTGCAGAATACTAGAAACATTTGCTATCCTTCTAAGTCCAAATATGGCCCGTTGAGCATCCGAAACACACCCGAGGCCCCCAGGACCTCAACTAAATTTACCAACCAATCCTAAAATACTACACAAACTTAGTCGAGCCTTCAAACCACACCGAACAACATCAAAACACGAATTACACATGGATTCAAGCCCAAGGAACTTTGAAATTTCTAAATTCTACAAACGACATCGAAACATATCAAATCTCGTCCGAATAACCTCAAATTACACAAAATTCAAAAACGACACTACGAACCTATTCCCACTCCCGGAATTCCATTCCGGACCCGATATCAAAATTTTCACTGCCGACCAAACTCGCCAAAATTCCAACTTTCGCCAATTCAAGCCTAAATCTACTACGGACCTCCAAATCACCTTCCGGGCGCGCTCCTAAGTCCAAAATCACCTAATGGAGCTAAAGAAACCATAAAAATTCGAATCAGAGGTCGTTACACACAAGTTGATATCCTGTCGACTTTTCCAACTTAAACTCCCAATAAGAGACTAAGTGTCTCAATTCGTTTCAAAAACCAACACGAACCCTCCCGGCAACACAAAATAGTAGAATTAGATATGGGGAAAGTAGTTAATAGGGGATGGGAGCTCTAATTCTCAAAACGACCGGCCGGGTTATTACAATTATTGGCTTCTACAAAGGTCTACTTGGGACAACCACAATACAGTTACCTGCTATTATCCCAGAGATCTGTAGAAGAGGCCAAGTTTCATCCAGAAGTCAACAACTATTCCTGACTGAACCAGTAACACATGAATAAATTTACCAAGCTTCGCAGGATATAGATGATATGGAAGCGTCAGGAGGGGATGGCTTCAATGCTCTATTTTTAAAAGAAAGCTTGGTCTGTGATAGGTGACGACACTACTATTGTTGTATTACATTTCTTTGAAACATATGTCATGTATAAGCCAGTTAACTGCACTTCAGTGACCCTAATTCCTAAAATGAAGAATCCTTCTTCAATAAAGGAAGTTAGGCCTATTTCTTGTTGCTCATTCTTATATAAGATATTTTCCAAGATACTAATTATTAGATTGCAGAGTTCGATGGATGAACTTATTGCTAATAGCCAATCAACCTTTGTCCCTAGAAGAGTGATAAGTAACAATATAATTCTAAGTCATGAATTAGTTAAAGGATACGACAGAAAAGGGATATCTCCAAGATGTAATTTGAAAGTGGATATGCAAAAGGCATATGACTCACTGGAATGGCCTTTTATTGAACATGTTTTAATACATATGAATTTCCCGAACAAGTTCATAAAATGGGTCATGACATGCCTGAAGTCAGTATTTTATTCAATTGACATCAATGGCTGGCCTACCGAACCATTTGCCGCTAGAAGAGGATAGAGTCAGGGAGACCCTAGACTCTGTTCCTATTTGTTCTTGCTATGGACTACTTCTCCAGGATATTAAAAAGATTAGATGAGCAACCTAACTTTAACTATCATCCAAGATGCACAAAATTGAAGCTGATTCAGCTAGCTTTTGCAGATGACCTACTACTCTTTTGTAGGGGTGACTTAATATCAATGCAAAAGCTTTATAATTGTTTTCAAGAGTTATCTCAAGTTTCAGGTTGGGTAGCAGATAAAGATAAGAGTTCTATCTACTTTGGATGGATGAGAGATGAAGCATAGAGAGTTATACTGGGGATACTTGCCTTTTCTAAAAGGGAGATGTCATTCAAATACTTGGGAGTACCTCTTAGCACAAAAAGATTTTCAGTAAGCTAATGTCAACTACTAATTGAAAAAAATATTGGGAAGGATTACAGGCTGGACAACAAAGTTTCTATCTTACGCAGTCAGAGTTCAGTTGATCAAGAATGTACTTTTCTCAATCCAGATTTATTAGTCACAAATATTTGTTTTGCCTACTAAGGTGATAAAGCTTATTGAAGCGACATGTAGGCGATTCTTATGGACTGGAGGTGTGAAGATGACAAAGAAAGCATTACTTTCTTGGGAGAAAGCGTGTTATCCTACTAGTGTCGGTGGTCTTAATATCCTTGATATATTTATATGCAACAAGGCAGTTATTAGTAAATTGCTATAGAATATCAGTTGCAATAAAGATAAATCATGGGTTAAGTGGGTTCACAGTTATTACATCAAAGAAGGCAAGATTTGAGAAACTATAGCTAATCAAGCCTCTTAGGTAGTGCAGAAGATCTTGAAGATGCGAAGTCACCTTCAGCAAGCTAGGATTATAGAAGAAGATTTACAAGGTATGAAAACCTTCCCCGTTAAGATGATATATGCTGATAAGGGGTGATTTTCCTAAAGTGCAGTGGAGGAAAATAGTCTGCAATAATCTTGGATCTCCAAAATGAGTATCCATCTTAAGACTGGAAGCTCTTGGTAGATTTCCCACCAAAGATAGGTTGATGAATTGGGGGTTTTTGATAATCAAACATGTCTTATATGTGCTTTTCAACTAGAAAGTATATCCCACCTCTTTTTCCAATGTGATGTATGTGCACTGGTGTGGAACAAGCTCTTACAATGGCAAAGAATTGATAGAGCTGCTATGATTTGGCCAGATGCATTAAGATGGGCCGAAGGTAATGCAAAAGGATGAAGTTCAAGTGAGGAGATCTTTAGAATGACTTTGGTTGCATGTGTTTATCACCTTTGGATTGAGAGAAATCAGAGAGTCTTCCAGAATAAAAAAGTTGATCCTAAGAGCATCACCAGAAGAATTATACAGGAAATCTTCTATAGGGGATCACATAAGACAAGACTTGCTAAGGAGCTTGAAAATCTGAATTTTTATCCTGTATAATATAGTCTGTCTTGTTGGAAAGTAGATGTTAATTATGAGAAGTATATTCTGCAGTTGCCTATCTGTTGGTAATAAAATCTTATTTACCAAAAAAAGTGAATTAGACTTCTGCGTTGTTAGATCACCCCAATAAAACTACGTGTTTACCAGACTATAAGCCAAGTTATAGGTTCAACCAAGAAAAATAAGATTAATGTTATTCTTTAGCATTAAACCAATCATTTGGTAAGTACACCATAAATCGTAATGAGATAAAGACAAGGATATTGCAAGAAGCAAGCGTAATCTTCTATTATATGTTAAACTTCTGTATGTATAAAATTCTAACACATTGTGAACACCTAATTTTTGCATTATTTTAACACCTCCTAAAGTCATTATTATTTTTTTATATTAATTATTTTTCTCTAACCTTTGTCTCTTTAATTCCATATTTCCCATCACAAATATACCAAAAAATAGTTTTTTTTTTATTTGTGCATTTTTAGTATTAAAATAGACTAGTTAAATTTAAGGGGGTAAGGGATTGGGCCGAATTTGAGGCAAATTGGCGGCCCAAATCAGCCAACCCAGCCAAATGTTGGTTTTCCAAGACCTAGATCAAAACGACGTAGTTCCATAGTGAAACTACACCGTTTCACTTAATGAAGCTGAGAACAAATCTCATCTATTCAATCTCTTCAATCCAACGGACCACATTTCATCTCCCTTACCAAATAAAAGAGCCAAAAAATTTGGACCACATTTCATCTCCCTTTCCAAATAAAAGAGCCAAAAAATCAGATTTTTTGGCCATTTACCCGAACTCTAGAGACCTCTCTCTTCACTCTCTTCTCTCTCTCACCCTTTCTTAAACCGTCGCCGCTCCACCGCTGCCTCCATCGTGCGCCAGCGCCACCGGTGGTGTTTCAAACACCATCAAACCTACACCATCTCATTCCTCTACTTACCCTCTTTCTAGACTTACAAACCAAATTCCCCAAATCTCCACCAAAAATCGACAAACCCAAACCCTAGTCGCGTTGCCACCTCTGCCCCGCCACGCGCTGCCGCCCAATACCCCTCAAGATTTCACTAGCTCCTCCTCTCTTCCTACTCTTTCGCATTCCATACCCAAAATCCTCTCCCTTACCTCATGCTACCACCACTGCCGCCGACACCATGCCTGTCGCCGCCCCTAAAACACCCAACCAACCCCTTGTAACTGATCTTCTAGAATAAACACGACCCCACAACACCTTTTTCTCTTTGGCATGATTTGGAATCAACCTGTATGCCGAAGCTCATTTTTTCCAGCACATGCCATCGAGAAAACAGTGCTCAGGGGGTCGACTTGCTGCGTTTTGCATCTTCTTTGAGAGACGAGGGCCATCTGATTCAGTTATTATGGTAAAATCCTAGTTCCCCTTTTATTTTTCTGATTTTTGCTTCTGTAGGGTTTAGGTTCAGTTTAAATCGTATATTTCTTGTCGATAGTTAATTGCTCGTTTTGTTCCTTGTCGATTCGATTGATCAAGTTCATTTTTTGCGCAGTAGCTTAATTTTCTGTTTGATTCAGCCATGAATCATTTCTGTGATCGCGAGATGAATCAGTTGTTTCCATACAATTAAGTTCTGATTAACGGCTATTAATAATCGTTTATTTTGTTGTTGTTAGTCGTTGTCGGATAGTTAACAATGCTCGTTTAATTTCTATTTCGCACTTTAGTTGGTGAATTCAGTTGTTTTCTATGTTAGTTTGTAAAAATCAAATTAATTTCAATCTAGTTTAATAGACTACTTAGTTTTGTTACCTTTGAGTCTTGTATTAATCCATAGTTTGCTTAGTTTGAAATTATGAGTGTGTTAGCTTGAATTTCAGTCATGATAAAAGTTGAATACTTAAGTATAGGGTACTTGTTTGGCTGCCTTTTACTGTTCAAAAGCCGTTGGAGTACAATACTCCAAAACTCTGTTCATAGTTGGTAAAAGGGACTGTCTTTGGACAGACTTTTTGACCAAAAACTGTCTTTTGAATAGTATTGGACAGATTTTTGGTGAAAAATCTATCCTTTGGAAAGTTTTTCAATCATGAAGGACTTTCTTCTTCCCCTATAAAAGTCTCAACACTCTATCACACAAAGTATCAGTTTTTTACACACTCAAGAAAGGGGCACATATCTAACAAAAAAAATCAGCAGTTGTGCACATATGGCAAGCTGAAATTTCAGAGCCTTTATGAGTATTGTTTGTGTGCAAAATCTTTGGAAAAACAAAAGCAAGATCTCTTCATTAGTTTTTGGGGTTACTAGTTGCTAGTTCAAGTGCTTTCTTGCTGGGGTTCTCTGGGGTATTCTTGAGTTCTGTTACTGTTGTTCTTTGCTTCCTGGTGTTGTTCTGCTGTCCACTTCTTGACTTTGGAAAAAACTGACTTCGCTGTATTTGTTCATTCTTCTGCTATCCAGGTAAATCTCTAAACCAATGGTGTAATTCTTTACACGATAATGAATAAAGATGAGATGGTTTGAGTTAAAGTTATTTGAGTTTTCTTTACTTCTTTGTACCTTAAAAGATTTCTGCTCTCGTTAATCTTGTGTTTAAATGTCAAGCATACAAATGGACGTTGAAGGTCCCAGTTCCTTACGCGTTAAAAAAAAGTAGATTTTATTTAAGGTTCATTTTATACCATCTTGATGTTTTTTCAGAAAAATCAAACAAAGCACAGTTTATCCAATAATTAATTCAATCCAGTTTTAGTCAATAAAAGCGACCGTGCTAGAACCACGGGACTCGGGGAATGCCTTACACTTTCTCCTCGGTCAACTGAATTCCTTACCCGGACTTTGTTTTCGCAGACCAATAACAATAGAGTCAAAACTTTCTTTGACTAGGGATTCAAATAAAAAGTGACTTGGAACACACAAAAATCAATTCTAATTGGCGACTCTAAACAATAAAATAATCCCTACTCAAGTTTGTCACGTTAATTGGAAAAACTCTTTAACCCACAAATCCATAACATATCTTATCTTTTGGGGGTAGAAAAGGGGTGTGACAGCTCTGGGGACTTATAGGAATTCGAGCTTGTACATTGAATAATTTTTGGATTTTATTATTTTTGGATATTACTGTATATGTGAGCCTAATGTGCTAATTGTTCATTTACTGTTTTGATATTGTTTTAACTGTATATATAAATTGTCTTCTTTCGCACCCCATCTGAGTCTTCTGATAAGTAAGAGTGTTGTGTGTGCTGACCAGCTCCACAAAATTTTCTGTCTAAGATAAAGCCAGACCTGCTCCTGGTTAAGGATTTAGTCACACATGTTTAGGCGGGGAGAACCACCGGTAAAGCGGGAACCGTTCTACGGCCGGCACACTGACGCTCCTCGGCTTGGGTTGTCCGCCCGAGTAGTTTAGGTTTAGATATTTCTCCTGTAATATTTAAAAACCTAGAAGAACAAGCCACACGCTTGGTTATCCCTAGTAGGAATGTTTTGTTGCATCATTTAACTTAGCGAAGCTCGACGCAGGGGTCGGGCTCGTATAGGACAGGTATCTTTTTTGAGACCATCATGTTCACTTATGTGCTACTTGCTACATCATTTGGAAGGCTTTCTGACCAGCTTTAAAAAAATAGTTGAGCAAAATTATTTTTAAAAAAAAATTCTCCTATTTTAGTAATAATCCTTTTTTTTAACTAAGATTTTGTAGTAGTCTGGCGTGAGGTGTAAAGATTAATTTTCATAAAAATCAAAAGAGAAAAATACTCAGTTTTACCGAACTACGCGAGTCTGATTCTCACCATATGTGAGATACGTAGGCAAACCTCATCGGTTCCGGCCCACAATTTTCAGAAAAAAAAATTCTAAAAATATTTTCCTTTACTTCCTTCTTTAGAAAAGTCTTTCTTTGAGACTCAATTTTTGAAAATCCAAAAATATTTTGTTTTAATTTCTTCTAAAAAACCGAAAATATTTTCTTTCTTCAGAAGCTTTTCTTTCAAAAATTGAAAAGAAAATTCAAGATTCAAAAATATTTTCTTTCTTTTGTTGAAGTTTTTCTTCGAAATTCTCAACAAAAAAAATCAAAATTCAAAAAATAGATATATATTTTTTCTTTCTTCTTTAAAAGTCTTTCTTTTCAAAAATTCTAAAAGAAAAGCCAAACAAATCGAAATCCAAAAATATTTTATTTCTTCTTTATAAGTCTTTTTTTTTTAAATTAAAAAAAATTCAAAATCCAAAAAAAAATGTGAGTTTATTTACTTTATTCATGATCTTCCCTAAACAACGTAATGATCTGATTCATGCAGCGATATGATACGTAGGCGACCCCTAAAAGGTTCGATCGAAATATTTTTTTAACGACTCTAAAATAAGGTGAGTTGTAAAAAAAAGCGAAAAAAAAAGGAGGAATAAATAAGAGCATCAATAAGTAGAAACCTATAAGCCGGAATGAAACATGAAGCCTTCCAAAAGCATGTTAGAGACGTTGATAATGTTAGGAGCATAGCATCTTTACGTGTGATGCGTATTTGTAAAATTCTTAACCCTAACACGTTTGTTACCTCTTATATAGTAAGCTTAAGGTGGTCGGTTTGTGGTGAAACTAGCGACACATCATTACTTTACCAGGTCTAAGGGGAAAGTAGTGATGGCTGACAATGATGAAATCGAGTTGGCCAGTGACGATCCTCAGGGTCAATTGGTTGAGCAAGAGTCGGAGGAAGTAAGAAGATTGAAACATCAACGGACTTATGTGTATCAGGCTTGGGTCTCTGGTCAGCCTCCGCCTCAGGGTCCCTCTGAGGTAATTTCCTCTATACCCCAGGCTACTCAACCACCGCTCCCTGCAACGAGCTATCACAGTCTACCACCAGGGTATGTGCCAAACTACAGGTTCCATGTCGGCCCTGGTACCTCTAATGTGCAGCCTCCTACCGCACCCGTTAGGAACACACCTCTCGTCGTGTCTAATGCTCCTGTGTATACAGTTCCGCCACCACCTCTTGTGACGAGGCCAAATTATGGGCAGACCTTTTGCTGATGCAATCAAGATAGGAAAAATGGTCGAGAATGGCCTCAATACTGACCGAATTATAAGTCAAGCGGCTCTCTAAGAAGCCACCCAAGAAATCCAAAATAAGTTGGACAACCTTTTTAACCAAAAGAAGAAAGATGAGGAGGCCATGATGGCATCGCGGGAATAAAAAGGCCAAAGGGGAGAATCTCAACCCCCGGATCCACGATACTCAGTTGCTCCATAGTATGCAACATTCAATGTTCAGTCTTATGCTCAACCATCCAGTCGCCAACAAATGCGAGCCCCAGCTCCAAGAGACATTCGTCCGCGACAGTAGAACTCTCAATCACCCTAAAACCCTCATCCAAAACAAGAGTACGAAATGGAACATAAGCAGAGGGAAAATTTCACGCCAATCATAGAATCCTACACAAGTTTTTTTGAAAGGCTAAAACATTGTGGCATGATTTATCCTCTTCAAGGGTATGTTCCTGATCCATATGCGAAAGGTTTTGACCCTGTTGTACGGTGCATGTACCATTTTAATGTCCAGGGGCATAGTATTGAGGATTGCCGGCCTTTGAAAAAGGAAATAGAAATGATGATTCAAGAAGGAATGATCGTGGTCCAAGATAATGGCACCCTAAACGTCATGACCGAGCACACATTGTTCGGATGATTTATAATGATAAAGAATATGGGGACGGTTTGGTGACAAATGTCAAGAACATGTCCACTGAATAAAAGGAAATAAAAATTGTCGAAGGTCCTGTTTGATGCCGATGTGCAAATTTGCAGCTAAGATGTTGAGCTTGATAATTGGAAAGCCACTCCCCTCATTGCTGGGAAGGAGTCTTGGTAACTTATTTTGTCATAATTTCTATCATTCATATTATTTCAAGGTTGTGACCGGATGTTTTTTTTTGTTTGTCCTGTCATCAAACCTCTCTATCCTTTAATCAATAAAATGCAACTTTTCGCTTTGTGCCATTTTAATCCATCGTGTATGTTTCTTTTGCATATATAGTTCTTTTCACACCAATTTTAGTGACATGACATGCATGCAGAGTTTTCGGCTAGATTTTAGAAAGCCTGTCCAATCTTGAATTGAATCGAGAAAACACTTGGAGGATAAAAAAAGGTTGAAGAACTTGGATGACAAGCCTGTCACATGGAACCAAAACAGTTATATCCGTAGAGGTTAAAGATGTTTATCTCAAACCTATCATGAACACCGGCTTAAGGATAATTAAAAGTTTTGAAGTCTGGTTGGACTAATTGATGAAAGGCTTTTTGTCATGGCTTGCATAATCTAATCATATCAGGGAAGATGACCCAAATTCCGAAAGAAGGTGCATCCCAGGGAATTTAAAACGGTTTAGTTGGTACTGGAATGCATCATTTCACATCAAGGAAAAGACCAAGAAAAGGTCACTCCGATTTGTCAAAGGTCATTTGCTGAGAGCAAGATATTAACTATGGAGCTATACAACTGGAAAAACCAAGAAGACAGCCATGTCCATCCATTCCGAACCTGAGAAGAGATAGTACGTTTGGCATTCTTGAGGCTGGGAGGCCATTTTTCTACTACCTAAGTACTTTATACCCTTCGTCACCCCTTTTGAGCCTATTTTATTTTTCTTTGACCCCTTCTTTTGGAATCAACTATAGAGTCAAAGTCCAAAAATAAAATAAAAGAGTCGAAAATCCATGCCACCAGAAAATAGGAGCTGGGGCAATTTGTTAAAAATAAAAATCGAAGAAAAAGAAAAGAAAAAAGAAAAAAAATGAAAAGAAAAACAACAAAGAAATCTTCCGTGTTAGTTTGAACTATGTTCGACTTGATTCCTTTAAAGGATACGTAGGCAGGTCTGCACTAGGGTTCTGTCTAACCAAATCAAAAATGAAAATTCCCCAGTATCTGAAACTGGGGCAGAAGTTATTTTTTTATGTTTTTATGAAGAGTCGATTCCAAGAGTTGTAAGTACACAACCCCGTCATCTTTGATCTATTTGAGCCTTCATGCGATCCTTTCTTTGACCCTATCCAAAAGTCTTCCAAATAAATACCTTCTAATTAATATTTAAGAATGCCAAGGGGAGCACACAATAAGCAACAGTTGTCATACGACATAGAATAATGTCAAGTTGCTCGCTCAAAAAAGACGAAGAGCGAAACATGATAATGATTGAAAATGAGAGTATCTTAATGGTGAAAACCCTCATGAGCATTGTAAGGCGATTGTAAGTAGAGATAATTAAATGAGAGAGACCGGTTAGTGAAAAACTTTCGGGGCACTACTAGTCAAAAGTGAGCTATGATTTAATACAAATGGTTGTCACAAAGAGGCCTACTTCACAAACGAAAGGGAACAAGAAGAAGAAAGGGTAGATTGGTTAGATAGATTCCGCCGCTCAATCCAAAATGCATGTCATGATCATTAAAGTTGGTTACCATATTCAAAAGAGCCTTTTCTTTCTTTCTTTCCCCGTAAAGTGGCATTTTTCAGTTAAATATTATCCTCTCTCACATTTACATTGCATCATTTTGTCCATTTGTATTTTTATTTTTGAGTCAGTTTTTGTTAAAACAACCAAGAAGTGATTTCAAAATCCATTACTAGCTTCCCAATTGTGCAAAGCGAGTTCAATCCCAGCACATCTAAAAGGACATACCCAGGAAGCAACATGCACAATAAGCTGTTGATGTTAAGCAAGATCTGAGGGTTCATGCAAATGGAAGTTCCAAAGTGAAAACTTTGTTGGTCTATTTTCACATAAGCCAATAAATAAAGGGCCACAAAATTGGTCACCGTTTCCCAGAAGTGCAAAACAAGGATGTGAGGCGTACAAGACATTGAAAAAGGCACAAATCCAACTGTGATTTCCTCTGATAAGTCGAACAAGTTGTTTCGAAGAAATCATAAAGTTCGCTAAGAAAGAATTGCATCAAGGACAAAGCTGATAGTACCGCAGACACAAACTGATATCGGGTGAAAGATAAGAAAGTTCAATTTTTAGAGGAAAAAACTGCCAAAGCAAAGACTTGCTTTGTAGACAAGGTTCAGCAACACCTTAGACATCCGGGTACGAAACAGTCAGGGGCGACATTAAAAAGCCAAAGTTTCTAGAACACTGTACAGAGCCTCCAAGCCTTTTGGTACCATTACTGGAACACCGTTTCTCAAACAACGAGGTGGTCGCAGATTCAAACTGCTCAGGGCATTCAAGGCCATAAAGCGACCACCACTATTAAACTCACAAATCTTTCTTTGTTTGAAGCAGGAAAACAAAGTAGCATAGAAGTGAAGTTCTCAAAGTACGAATGCCACCAAATGTAAGTTCTTCAAAGTATTTGCTTTTTCTTTCTAGGCATGCCCATAATTACATCATCAACTACTTCATTTTCCAGCATAAGGTACACCAGCCCTTAGTTGAGATTCCATTTTGATATAGGGCACACCACTCCCTAGTCGCATGTTCAAAATAAGGTACACCAATCTATAGCTGTATTTTCCAGCATAAGGTACACTAATCTTAGTCAGGTTCCATTTCCATAAAAGGTATCCTATCCCTTGGTTACCTTCTCTCTAAGAGATACAGGGCGCCAACCCTTGGTTCTCAGCGATACAGGGTACCAACCCCTGGTCATATTTTATCTCAGTAATACAGGGTGCCAACCCCTGGTTACATTCCTTCTCACTGATACAGGGCGCCAACCCCTGATTATATTCCCAATTAGTGATACAGGGCGCCGACTCCTAGATACATTCTTTCTCTGTGACACAGGGCGCCAACCCCTGGTTACATTCTTTCTCAGTGATACAGGGCCCCAACCCCTATTTACATTCCCTCCAAGCCTTTCAACCTCACTCATAGGAGACGCACTTCCTAGTTTGAGTCATTCCAATAGGAGACGCACTTCCTACTCTGAACCATCAATCCTAGGAGATGCACTTCCTAGTCCAAGACTTTCAACCTCACTCGTACGAGACGCACTTCCTAGTTTAAGTCATTCCAATAGGAGACGCACTTCCTACTCTGAACCATCAATCCTAGGAGACGCACTTCCTAGTCTAAGACTTTTGACCTCACTCGTAAGAGACGCACTTCCTAGTTTGAGTTATTCCAATAGGAGATGCACTTCCTAATCAGAACTATTAATCCTAGGAGACGCACTTCCTATTTCAAGCCTTTCAACCTCAATATTTGGAGACGCACTTCCTATTTTGAGTTATTCCAATGGGAGATGCACTTCCCAATCTATCACATCCCGAATTTCCCACCGTCGGGACCGTGATGGCGCCTAACGCTATTCTTGCTAGGAAAGCCAACATCAGAGGGTTCCACATTTAAAAAAATTAAAAACATATGAGAAGCATAATATTATCCGATAAATGATACCAAAATAACGTATGAAGTAATAAAATGATATCACGAAACTAATGCTAATATCTAGCTACCCAGGGTTTGGAGTCACAATTCACTAACTACTAAGAATTTGCTATAAGTATTTGACTCAAGGAAAATATATGACTGTTTTGAATTAAATAAAACAGTAAATAAATAATAAGGAGAAGACTCCAGGAAATCTGCGGACGTCAGCAGATCTACCTCGTGTCTCCGTGTGAACAATCAGCTAATACTCGAAATCAACTCTGACCGGAACGTGGATCTGCACAAGAAGTGCAAAGTGCAGTATCAGTACAACCGACCCCATGTACTGGTAAGTGCCGAGTCTAAACTCGACGAGGTGGTGACGAGGCTACGGTGGGGCATTTATAATATAACTTGTATATAGTGTCTAATAAAGCAAAAAGGAAATACTAAACTAAATGAAACAATAACTTGCAATAAATAAATAAATAAATAAATAAATAACTCAGCTATCTTTCCAGATCTCAGTTATAACCAGTCCTTACGAGAATTTCCATGTTACAATTTAAATAACGGTAAGAGCAGAATATGGAAACAACAAAATAGAACAGTGGGTATTCCAGTTTCCCTCATATAACCAGTAACAACATGAACCTTCTCCCTTATCACTCCTTGTTGCGGCGTGCAATTCGATCCCACATGTCCACCCTTATTACTCCTCAATATATACACACACACACACATCACCCATATTCCTCCTGTTGCGACATGCAACCCGATCCCACATGTCCATCATTATTACTCCTTATTGCAGCGTGCAACCCGCTCCCACCAGACAAAGACATTTCACCGTTTATAATAAGGGTTTCACAATTGATATCAAAATCCCTCACAACATTTTATTTCTCAACCAATGTAAACAGAAAGTTGTACAATTAAGAAACTTCACCAATTATTACTACAAGAAACCAACCGGAATGTATCATGAAATACTGACAACCAGCTCAACCATTAATGTACTACAATGAAGCTAAGGAACAATTAATACTTTCAAATAGGTGAAATAATGTCTAACAAAAGAATTAGATAGAAAACAAGTACACATGCAAGCATCAAAAATCATGAAACAGTTAAGACAGGAATATAATGAATTGAAAACGGAGAAGGGAACATGCTGCGCATAGGTACTCGTCACCTCATTATACTCCACACACATGAATTTTCACATAGAAATTAAGTCGGGGATTCCTAATCCCTCAAGTCAAGGTTAGACCAAACAATTACCTCAATTTCGCAGGCCACTCACTGCTCAAGTACATCTTTTCTTTTAGAATTCACCTCCAACCCACTCGAATCTAATAATAATTAGTTCAATATCATTAATTATTGCTAAAGGAATTAAATTTAATGCATAATCATAGTTTTCCTAAGTTTTCCCCAAAAAAAAGTTAAAAACCGACCCCGGGCCCGCTTGGTCCAAACTCGGGGTTCGGACCAAATTCCGTTTACCCATTCAGCCCCGAGCCCGATATGAAGTTAGTTTCGAAATCCGACCCCAATTCGAGGTCTAAATCCCCCATTCTCCTAAAATCGCTAATTTACCCTTAAAGAACAAGATTTAGGCCTAGAAATCTAATGGGTGTTGATGGAAATTGAAAGAAATGAGTTTAAGAACACGAACCTATGATTTGGTGTTTAATTCCCACTTCAAAAATCTCCCAAAGTATGGAAGAAGATATGAAATTTTGAGAAACTCCCGTTTTTTGTTCTGTTTTAAAACACTGGACAGGCCTTCATCGCGTTCACGAGAGGCCTGTCGCGATCGCAGAGAGTTACGGCCCAATGGTATTCGCATTCGTGATGTATTGTACGTCTTCACGATGCGTTTCTCACGATGTCCATCGCGTTCACGACCAGGTGGTCACGTTCGCGTAGAACAATTCGAGACTCCCCTCCCTCAGGCCCATAACTCATCGCATTTGCGGTAGCCAGGTCGCGTTCGCGAAGGGTAATCTCCCCCAGTGCTTCGCGTTCGCAACCTGTGTTATGCGTTCGCATAGAGAAAAAATGATCCCCAGCCTTTTTACTCTTCGCGATCGCGTGAGAGGCTTCGCGATCGCGAAGAACAACGCATCAGTGCACCAGTAACAGTTAAAACACCAGATTTTCCTAAGTTAAAACATCCCGAAGCCTACCTGAAACTCACCCGAGCCCTCGGGGATTCACACCAAACTTACACACAAGTCTAAAAACATCCTACAGACTTACTCGTGCGATCAAATCGCTAAAATAACGTCTAAAACTACGGATTTAGCATTAAAACTCATGAATTCCTCAAGAACATTTCAATTTCACTATCTTCTCAACCGGACGTCCGAATCACGTCAAATAAACTCCGATTTCCACCAAATTTCACATATAGGACTTAAATATTATAATCAACATGTACCGGGCTCCGGAACCAAAATACGAGCCCGATACATATGATTCCAAACATTACTTCTTTTCTTTAATTCCTTTAAATTTCAGTTTAACAATTTTCATCAAAAATTCATTTCTTGAGCTAGGGACCTCGGAATTTGATTCCGGGCATACGCCCAAGTCCTATATTTTTCTACGGACCTCCCGGGACCGTGAGAACATGGGTCCAGGTCCTTTTACACAAAACATTGACCGAAGTCAACTAAAAATCAATTTTTAAATCTCAAAAATTATTATTTCATATATTTTCATATAACAGCTTTCCGAATTCACGCCCGGAATGTGCATGCAAATCGAGGTGAATAAAATTAATGTTTTTAAGGCTAATGAGCCTGGAATGGAGTCTTAATTTATAAGATGAACTTTTGGGTCATCACAATCTCCACCTCTATAACAAATGTTCGTCCTCAAACGGACATAGAAAAGTACCTAAGTTGGCGAACAAGTGGGGATATCTACTCTGCATGTCTGACTCGGACTCCCAAGTAGCTGCCTCAACAGGCTGACCTTTCCACTACACTCGAACTGAAGGGTAACTCTTTGACCTCAACTAAAGAACTTGTTGGTCTAGAATGGCTACCGGCTCCTCCTCATGAGTCAAATACTTGTCCAATTGGACAGAGCTGAAATCTAACACGTGGGACGGGTCACTGTGATTTTTCCAGAGCATAGACACATGGAATACCGGATGAACTGAGGATAAACCTGGAGGCAACGCAAGTCTATAAGCTACCTCCCCCCNACACACACACACACACTTTCTCGAGAATCAAATGGCCTGATATACCTAGGGTTGAACTTGACCTTCTTCCCAAATCTCATAACACCCTTCATGGGCGATACCCGAAGTAATACCCTCTCTTCGACCATGAACACCACATCACGAACTTTACGGTCAGCATAACTCTTTTGCCTAGACTGAGTTGTACGAAGGCAATCCTGTATAATCTTGACCTTATCTAAGGCATCTCGAACTAAGTTTGTACCCAACAACCAAGCCTCTCCCGGCTCAAACCATTCAACTGGCGATCTGCACCGTCTACCATATAATGCCTCATAGGGAGCCATTTGAATGCTCGACTGGTAACTGTTATTGTAGGCAAACTCCGCTAATGGCAAGAGCTGATCCCAAGAACCTCCAAAGTCAATAACACAGAAACGAAGCATATCCTCGAAGATTTGAATAGTACGCTCGGACTGCCCGTCTGTCTGAGGATGGAATGTTGTGCTTAACTCAATATGTGTACCCAACTTACGTTGAACTGCCCTCCAAAAGTGCGAGGTAAACTGCGTACCTCGATCAGAGATGATAGACACGGGCACCCCGTGAAGGCGAATAATCTCCCGAATATATATCTCTACCAACCGCTCCGAGGTATAAGTACTTGCCACCAGAATGAAATGTGCTGATTTAGTCAGCCTATCCACAATAACCCAAATGACGTCGAACTTTCTCTGAGTCCGTGGGAGTCCAACAACGACGTCCATAGTGATACGCTCCCACTTCCACTCAAGAATATCTATCTGCTGAAGCAAACCACCGGGTCTCTGATGCTCATACTTCACCTGTTGACAATTCAAGTAATGATCCACATAAGCAACAATATCCGTTTTCATCCTTCGCCACCAATGAACTGTGAGCCTCATCAAGGATCAATTCACGAAGCCCATCAACATTAGGCACACACATTCGGCCCTGCATCCTCAAAACACCGTCATATCCAACTGTAACCTGCTTGGAACCACCATGCCGAACCGTGTCCCTAAGGACCATCAAATGCGGGTCATCATCATGTCGATCTCTGATACGCTCAAATATCCAACCTCACGAACTGATTGGCCAGAGTCTGAATATCTGAAGCTAACGGTCTCTCACCGACTGAATGAATGCAAGCCTACCCATACTCACTGCCTTCCTACTCAATGCATCTGCCACCATATTGGCCTTCCCCAGATGATACAATATAGTGACGTCATAGTCTTTCAATAACTCTAACCATCTCCCCTGCCTCAAATTAACATCCTTTTGCTTGAACAAGTATTGAACACTGTGATGATCCGTGAAAACCTCACACGGCATACCATAGAGATAGTGCCTCCAAATCTTCAATGCGTGAACAATGGCTGCCAACTCTAAGTCATGGACATGATAATTATTCTCATGAACCTTCAACTGTCGAGACGCAAATGCAATCACTCTACCTTCCTGTATCAATACCGCTCCGAGCCCAACACGGGAGGCATCACAATATGCCGTGAAAGATCCTGAACCTGATGGTAACACCAACACCGATGTTGAAGTTAAGGCTGTCTTGAGCTTCTGAAATCTCGCCTCACACTCGTCCGACCATTTCAATAGGGAATCCTTCTGAGCCAACTTAGTCATTGGGACTGCTATAGATGAAAACCCCTCCACAATACAACGGTAGTAACCTGCCAAACCTAAGAAGCTCCTGATCTTCGTGGCTGAAGTGGTCTATGCCAGTTCTTGACTGCCTCTATCTTCTTAGGATCTACCTAAATACCCTCTGCTGATACGATGTAACCCAAGAAAGCTATTGAATCCAACCAGAACTCGCACTTTGAAAATTTAGCATACAGCTAACTATCCTTCAAAGTCTGAAGCGCTATCCGGAGGTGCTGCTCATGCTCCTCCCGACTGCAGGAGTATATTAGAATATCATCAATGAACACAATTACGAAGGAATCCAGATAAGGCTTGAAAACTCGATTCATCAGGTCCATAAATGCTGCTGGAGCATTAGTCAAGCCAAAAGACATCACCAGAAATTCATAGTGCCCATACCTCGTCCGAAAGGTTGTCTTAGGGACATCGGACGCCCTAATCTTCAACTAATGGTAGCCCGATATCAAATCGATCTTTGAAAACACCTTGGCACCTTGAAGCTGATCAAACAAATCATCAATCCTCGGTAACGAATACTTGTTCTTGATAGTGACTTTTTTCAACTGCCGCTAATCTATACACATCCTCATCGATCCATCCTTCTTCTTCACGAACAAAACCGGTGCACCTCAGGGCGAGACACTAGGTCTAATGAAGCCCTTATCAAGCAAGTCTTGCAACTGTTCTTTTAATTCTTTCAACTCTGGTGGGGCCATCTGATATGGAGGAATAGAAATGAGTTGAGTGTCCGGATCCACATCAATGCAAAACTCAATATCCCTGTCGGGTGGAATCCCCAGCAGGTCCGTAGAAAACACATCGGGAAACTCACGAACAACAGGCACCGAATCTATAGGAAAAATCTCAGCATTAGAATCACTAACATGAGCCAAATAGGCCAAACACCCCTTCCCAATCATACACCGAGCCTTCATATAAGAAATAACCCTGTTGGAGGAATGACTAGGAGTCCCTCTCCACTCTAATCGAGGTAACCCCGGCAAATCTAATGTCACTGTCTTGGCATGACAGTCCAAGATGGAATAATAAGGTGACAGCCAATCCATGCCTAATATGACATCAAAATCAACCATATTAAGAAGCAAAAGGTCTACACTGGTCTCAAGAATCTCAATAACGACCACACACAAGCGATACATATGATCTACAATAATAGCATTACCCACGGGCGTAGACACATAAACAGAGACGCTCAAGGAATCGTGGGGCATAACCAAATACGAAGAAAAATAAGATGACACATAAGAGTAAGTAGACCCCGGATCAAATAGAACTGAAGCATCTCTATTGAAAACAGAAATGGTACCTGTGATAACAGCATCGGAGGACTCCACATCAGGTTTGGCCGGAAATGCATACAATCGAGGTTGGGCCCCACCATCCTGAACCATGTCTCTGGGATGACCTCTAATAGGAGGACCTCCACCTCTAGCGAGATGGCCTCTACCTCTAACAATCTGGACCCTACCTCTGGCTACCTGACCCCTACCCCTGGTTGGCTGGGCAGGTGGTGTGGCAGCTAGTGTCGGAACTATAGCACGAGAACCATAATACTGAGGCTGACTACCCAATAATCTTGGACAGGCTCTCTGAATATGCCCATAATAACCACACTCAAAGCATCTTTCTTGATACTGTGGCTATGAAAACTGAGACTAACCCTGACGAACCGGTTGACCACGATAATAACTCTGAAGAGGGGGTGTGCTCTTATAGGAGCTGGTGGTGCACTATAGGCTGGCTAAGCAGAAGGAGACATATAAGAACCACGAAAACCTGAGCTACCATGAGATACTTGACTGATGAATGAAATAACCTAGAAGAATGGCCTCTACTGAAAGAAACCCCGCCTCCAGATGAGGCACCGCTGAATCCACCGGAATGGTGCGGTCTCTTGTCTGAACCCTGACCTCCCAATCCGAGAACCACCTCAACTCTCCTGGCCACATCCTGGAAAGATATCTCGCTCCCTTTCTCCTTAGCCATTTGCAATCTGATCGACTGAGCAAGACCCTCAATAAATATCCTAACCCTATCTCTCCCTGTGGGTAGCAAAAGAGTAGCATGACGAGCCAAATCCACAAAGCGAGTCTCATACCGGGTAACAGTCATGCTGCCTTGCTGAAGACGCTCAACATGACGACGGCACTCCTCTCTAGCAGTGATAGGCAGGAACTTCTCCAAGTAGAGATGCGAAAACTGATCCCAAGTCAGAACAGGTGACCCAGTTGGTCTAGTCAGTAGATAATCCCTTCACCATTTCTTGGCGGAACTGGTCATCTGAAAAGCAGCAAAATCGACCCCATTGGTCTCCAAAATACCTATTTTCTGAAGAACCTCATGAAAGCTATCAAGGTATTCCTGGGGTTCTCTGAAGTGGCGTCGCTGAAATGAACAGGGAAAAGCTTGATAAACCTGTCCAATCGCCATAAAGCATCAGAGGACATAGTTGTCCCAGCAACGAGCGATGTTGCAGCAACTGGCTGAACTACCCCAACTGGATTGCATGTTGGGGTCTGAATCTTAGGAGTAATCTTCTCAGGAGTGTGGGTAGCAGGAGTCTGAACCCCTTCTCCAGCCTGAGATACGTGCTGCCACGGGGAATGCGCCAGTCTGGGCTACACTCTCCATAAGTCCCACTAGTTGGACCAACGCATCCTGAAGCACCGGGGTAGCAATAAACCCTTCTGGGACCTGAGCTGGTCCACGGTCTGGGCTGGAGCCCTCTCATCAAGCTCTATCTAGGGCTCCGCAGCTGGAGTTGCTGCCTAAGCACTGGGCTGAGTCTTGCCCCTGCCTCGGCCTCTGCCCTTTGTAGGAGTTGCTGCTGCTGGAGGATCCGATTGGTGGTCAACGGAAGAAGAGGTACGTGTTCTCGCCATCTATGAGAGCAGAGAAGAGTTTAATCAGTATTTGGGATAACAAGAATCACACGACAGAGTAGTAATAAAGTGTAATTTTTCCTAACTTTATAGCATCTGAGAGATAAGTACAGACGTCTCCGTACCGATCCCTCAAACTCTATTAAGCTAGTCCGTGAATGGTGAGACCTAGGCAATCTAGTGCTCTGATACCAACTTGTCACGACCCGAATTTCCCACTGTCGCGGCCGTGATGGCGCCTAACGCTATTCTTGTTAGGCAAGCTAACATTAGAGGGTTTCACATTTAAAACAATTAAAAACATATGAGAAGCATAATATTATCCGATAAATGATACCAAAATAACGTATGAAGTAATAAAATGATATCACGAAACTAATGCTAATATCTAGCTACCCAAGGTTTGGAGTCACAATTCACGAACTACTAAGAATTTGCTACAAGTATTTGAATCAAAGAAAATATATGATTGTTTTGAATTAAATAAAACAGTAAATAAATAATATGGAGAAGACTCCAGGAAATCTGCGAACGTCAGCAGATCTACCTCGTATCTCCGTGTGAACAATCAGCTAATACTCGAAATCAACTCTGACCGGAACGTGGATCTGCACAAGAAGTGCAGAGTGCAGTATCAGTACAACCGACCCCATGTACTGGTAAGTGCCGAGTCTAAACTCGACGAGGTAGTGACGAGGCTACGGTGGGGCATTTATAATATAACTTGTATATAGTGTCTAATAAAGAAAAAAGGAAATACTAAACTAAATGAAACAATAACTTGCAATAGATAAATAAATAAATAACTCAGCTATCTTTCCAGATCTCAGTTATAACCAGTCCTTACGAGAATTTCCATGTTACAATTTAAATAACGGTAAGAGCAGAATATGGAAACAACAAAATAGAACAGTGGGTATTCCAGTTTCCCTCATATAACCAGTAACAACATGAACCTTCTCCCTTATCACTCCTTGTTGCGGCGTGCAATTCGATCCCACATGTCCACCCTTATTACTCCTCAATATATACACACACACACACATCACCCATATTCCTCCTGTTGCGACATGCAACCCGATCCCACATGTCCATCATTATTACTCCTTATTGCAGCGTGCAACCCGCTCCCACCAGACAAAGACATTTCACCGTTTATAATAAGGGTTTCACAATTGATATCAAAATCCCTCACAACATTTTATTTCTCAACCAATGTAAACAGAAAGTTGTACAATTAAGAAACTTCACCAATTATTACTACAAGAAACCAACCGGAATGTATCATGAAATACTGACAACCAGCTCAACCATTAATGTACTACAATGAAGCTAAGGAACAATTAATACTTTCAAATAGGTGAAATAATGTCTAACAAAAGAATTAGATAGAAAACAAGTACACATGCAAGCATCAAAAATCATGAAACAGTTAAGACAGGAATATAATGAATTGAAAACGGAGAAGGGAACATGCTGCGCATAGGTACTCGTCACCTCATTATACTCCACACACATGAATTTTCACATAGAAATTAAGTCGGGGATTCCTAATCCCTCAAGTCAAGGTTANATAAGGAACAATTAATACTTTCAAATAGGTGAAATAATGTCTAACAAAAGAATTAGATAGAAAACAAGTACACATGCAAGCATCAAAAATCGTGAAACAGTTAAGACAGGAATATAATGAATTGAAAATGGAGAAGGGAACATGCTGCGCATAGGTACTCGTCACCTCACTTATACACCACACACATGAATTTTCACATAGAAATTAAGTCGGGGATTCCTAATCCCTCAAGTCAAGGTTAGACCAAACAATTACCTCAATTTCGCAGGCCACTCACTGCTCAAGTACATCTTTTCTTTTAGAATTCACCTCCAACCCACTCGAATCTAATAATAATTAGTTCAATATCATTAATTATTGCTAAAGGAATTAAATTTAATGCATAATCATGGTTTTCCTAAGTCGGGAAATCGGACCAAATTCGGGAATCGGACTAAATTCCGTTTACCCATTCATCCACGAGCCCGTATGTAGTTAGTTTCGAAATTCGATCCCAATTCGAGGTCTAAATTCCCAAATTCATAAAATCCCCCATTTTCCTAAAATCCCTAATTTCTAACCTTAAAGAACAAGATTTAGGCCTAGAAATCTAATGGGTGTTGATAGAAATTGAAAGAAATGAGTTTAAGAACACGAACCTATGATTTGGTGTTGAATTCTCACTTCAAAACTCGCCCAAAGTCGAGTTCTATGGAAGAAGATATGAAATTTTGAGAAAATACCATTTTTGGTTCTGTCTTAAAACACTGGACAGGCCTTCATCGCGTTCGCAAGAGGCCTGTCGCGATCGCGGAGAGTTCCGGCCCAGTGGCCTTCGCGTTCGTGATGTACTGTACGTGTTCGCGATGCATTGCTCACGATGGCCATCGTGTTCGCGACCAGGTGGTCGCATTCGTGTATAATAATTCAAGAATCCCCTCCCCCAGGCCCATAACTCATCGCGTTCGCGGTAGCCAGGTCGCGTTCCGAAGGGTAATCCCCCCAGTGCTTCGCATTCGCGACCTGTGTTACGCGTTCGCGTAGAGAAAAAATGACCCCCAGCCTTTTTACTCTTCGCGATCCCGTGACAGGCTTCATTATCGTGAAGAAGAACGCATCAGTACACCAGTAACAGTTAAAACACCAGATTTTCCTAAGTTATAACACCCCGAAGCCTACCCAAAACTCACCCGAGCCCTCGGGGCTCCACACCAAACATACACACAAGTCTAAAAATATCATACGGACTTGCTCGTGCGATCAAATCACTAAAATAACGCCTAAAACTACGGATTTAGCATTAAAACTCATGAATTCCTCAAGAACATTTCAATTTCATTATCTTCTCAACCGGACGTCCGAATCACGTTAAATAAACTCCGATTTCCACCAAATTTCATATATAGGACTTAAATATTATAATCAACATGTACTGGTCTCCAAAACCAAAATACGGGTCTGACCAACGAGTCCAAACATTATTTCTTTTCTTTAATTCCTTTAAATTTCAGTTTAACAATTTTCATCAAAATTTCATTTTTTGAGTTAGGGACCTCGGAATTCGATTCAGAGCATACGCCCAAGTCCCATATTTTACTACGAACCTACCGGGACCATCAGAACATGGGTCCAGATCCGTTTACTCAAAACGTTGACCCAAGTCAACTAAAAATCAATTTTTAACTCTCAAAGTTGTTCTTTCATATATTTTCATATAAAGGCTTTCCGGATTCACGTCCGGACTGCACACGCAAATCGAGGTGAATAAAATTAATATTTTTAAGGCTAATGAGCCTGGAATGGAGCCTTAATTTATAAGATGACCTTTTGGGTCATCACACAATCTGAATCATAAATCCGAGGAGATGCACCTTCCTAGTCCAAGCCCTTCAACCTCACTCGTAGGAGATGAACTTCCTAGTTTGAGTCATTCCACTGGGAGACGCACTTCCTAATCAGAACTATCAATCCTAGGAAACACACTTCCTATTCCAATCTTTTCAACCTCATTCGCAGGAGATGCAGTTCCTAGTTTGAGTCATTCCAATTGGAGACGCACTTCCTAATTTGAACCACCAATCCTAGGCGCACTTCCAAGTCCAAGACTTTCGACCTCACTCGTAGGAGACGCATTTCCTAGTTTGATTTATTCTAATAGGAGACGCACTTCCTAACCAGAACCATTAATCCTAGGAGACTCACTTCCTAGTCCAATCCTTTTAACCTCACTCGTAGGAGACGCACCTCCTAGTTTGAGTTGGAAACGCACTTCCTAACCGGAACCATTAATACTGGAAGACGCACTTCCTACTCCAATCCTTTCAACCTCACTCGTAGGAGACACACTTCCTAGTTTGTGTCATTCCAGTAGGAGACTCACTTCCTAGTAAAAGTCTTTCAACCTCACTCGTAGGAGACGCACTTCCTAGTTTGAGTCATTCCAATAGGAAACGCACTTCCTAATCTATACCTTTATTCCTATGAGACACACTTCCTAGTCCGAGTCTTTCAACCTCACTCGTAGGAGACGCACTTCCTAGCTTGAGTCAACCTTATTCATTCTAATAGGATAAACACTTCCTAAAATATGATTCATTAATCCTAGGAGACGCAATTCCTAGTTCGAGCCCTTGAATCTCGCAATCATTCCAATGCTACCCATGGGAGATGCACCTCCTAGTCTAAGTTTTATCAATTCTTCTTCTAAGAGAATCCACTCGATTAGAAGTCTTCAAAATCATTTTTGCATCTTTCAAATAAAATAAGTTGATCTATAGCTTTACTCAATAACTCACAAAATTTTCTCAGTGCCAAACTGGGGCCAAAAAAAATTGTTCGTTTTGTTCGTCTTTGATGGCTTTGCATGACCGCGTCGTGAAGCACCGATTGTGGAAATTAAAGCTTGCAATTCCAATTTCTCATCAGAAGAAAGAAGTTTTTCGATCACAAGATAGTTGGAGTTAGCTTTAATAATGTGTCATCAACCCAGCTTCTCAAGTTTCACTTTCCCGAATTCTAATCGGGAATACAATAGATCGAGAATGAGCCATAATCTTTTCTTTAAAGAGAATCAAGATCCAATATAAGGTCAACACAAGCGAGAAAGTCAAGAATCAAGATTTGACTCTAGAAGACACATATATAGGAATTTGTAACTCTTAGCTTGTAGTCATATGCAGTTATTTTCTCTTTTTCTTTTGATGCAAGCAGCAAGTAACAGTAACAGCAACAACAGCAGTAGCAGTCTTAACTCCAATTTTTGGTAGTCCCAGCTACCAAAATTTTCCAGAACTACACTGGCATAATTCCTCTAAACAAGGATATGTAGGCAACCTCGGAAGCAAGGTTCGGTCACCATTTTTTAAAAATTTACTTCCATTGGAGTGATATGTGAGCAAAAATTAGCTATGACATTCACTTTTCTTTGCACGAAAACTCTACATGTTCTCAAGCAAAGAGGGGCAGCTGTGAACACCTAATTTTTGCACTATTTTAACACCTCCTAAAGTTATTAGTGTTTTGTTATATTAATTATTTTTCTCTACCTTTGTGTCTTTAATTCCATATTTCCTATCACAAAAATACCAATAAATAGTTCTTTTTTCTATTTGTGCATTTTTAGTATTAAAATAAACTAGTTAAATTTAAGGGGTAAGGGATTGGGCCGAATTTGAGGCAAATTGGCGGCCCAAATCAGCCAACCCAGTCCAAATGTTGGCCTGCCAAGACCTAGATCAAAACGACATATTTTCATAATGAAACAACGTCGTTTCACTTAATGAAGCTGAGAACAAATCTCATCTATTGAATCCCTTCAATCCAACGGACCACATTTCATCTCCCTTTCCAAATAAAAGAGCCAAAAAATTGGATTTTTTGGCCATTTACCCAAACCCTAGAGACCTCTCTCTTCACTATATTCTCTCTCTCACCCTCTCTTAAGCTGTCGCCGTTCCACCGCTGCCTCCACCGTGCACCGCCGTCGGTGGTGTTTCAAACACCATCAAACCTACACCATCTCCTTCCTCTACTCACCCTCTTTATAGACCTACAACCCAAATTTCCCAAATCTCCACCAAAAATTAAAAAAGCCAAACCCTAGTCGCGCCGCCGCCTCTACCCCGCCGCGCACCACCGCCCAAAACCCTTCAAGATTACACTAGCTCCTCCTCTCTTCCTACTCTTTTGCATTCCATACACAAAATCCTCAAAACCTCTCTCTTACCTCATGCTACCACCACTGCCGCCACCACCATGCCTGTCGCCGCCCCTGAAACACCTAATCAACCCCTTGTAACTGATCTTCTAGCATAAACACGATCCCGCAACACCTTTTTCTCTTTGGAATGATTTAGAAACAACCAATATGACGAAGCTCATTTTTTGCAGAACATGTCATCGAGAAAACAGTGCTCGGGGGGTCGACTTGCTGCGTTTTGTATCGTCTTTGAGAGACGAGGGCAATCTGATTCAGTTGTTATGGTAAAATCCTAGTTCCCCTTTTATTTTTCTGATTTTTGCTTCCGTAATTGGGTTTAGGTTCAGTTTAAATTGTATATTTTTTGTCGATAGTTAATTGCTCGTTTTGATCCTTGTCGATTCGATAGATCAAGTTCAATTTTTGCATAGTTGCTTAATTTTCTATTTGATTCAGCCATGAATCATTTATGTGATCGCAAGATGAATCAGTTGTTTCCATACAATTAGGTTTTGATTAGCGGCTATTAGTAGTCATTTATTTAGTTGTTGTTAGTCATTGTCGGATAGTTAACAATGCTCGTTTAATTTCTATTTCACACTTTAGTTGGTGAATTCAGTTGTTTTCTATGTTAGTTTGTACAAATCAAATTAATTTCAATCTAGTTTGTTTGAATACTTAGTTTGGTTATCTTTTGAGTCTTGTATTAATCCATAGTTTGCTTAGTTTGAAAGTATGAGTGTGTTAGCTTGAATTTCAGTCATGATAAAAGTTGAATACTTGAGTATAAGATACTTGTTTGGCTGCCTTTTACTGTTCAAAAGCTGTTGGAGTACAATACTCTAAAATTTATTCATAGTTGGTAAAAGGGACTGTCTGTGGACAGATTTTTTGACCAAAAATTGTCCTTTGAATAGTATTGGACAGATTATTGGTGAAAAATCTATCCTTTGGACAGATTTTCAATCATGAAGGCCTTGTTTCTTCCCCTATAAAAGACTCAACACTCTATCATAAAGGATCAGTTTTTTACACACTCAAGAAAGGGGCACATATCTAACAAAAAACAATCAGCAGCTGTGCACATATGGCAAGCTGAAATTTCAGATCTTTTGTGAGTATTATTTGTGTGCAAAATCTTTGGAAAAACAAAAGCAAGATCTCTTAATTAATTTCTGGGTTACTAGTTGCTAGTTCAAGTGCTTTCTTGCTGGGGTTCTCTGAGGTATTCTTGAGTTCTGTTACTGTTGTTCTTTGCTGCCCGGTGTTGTTCTGCTGTCCACTTCTTGACTTTAGAAAAAACGGACTTCGCTGTATTTGTTCATTCTTCTGCTATCCAGGTAACTCCCTCAACCAATGGTGTAATTTTTGACACGATAGTGAATGAAGATGAGATGATTTGAGTTAAAGTTATTTGAGTTTTCTTTACTTCTTTGTACCTTAAAAGCTTTCTGCTCTCTTTAATCTTATGTTTAAATATCAAGCATATAAATGGACGTTGAAGGTTCCAGTTCTTTACGTGTTAAAGTAGATTTTGTTTAAGGCCCATTTTATACCATCTTGATGTTTTCTTTTTCCAGATTTATTCTTGTGGTAGGCTCAAATGGAATACTATATTTAGTTTTTTGTTTACACCTTCATCCAAATTAATTAATGAAAATTAGTTTACCATCTTAATTAGTATAATGGCTCGGTAAGATTCAAGTCATGTCCTTATTGAATATATTTTTCTAGTTTTAGCATTTCAACTCTAAAATGATGAGTAGTTTGACTCGTTGTCTTGCTTGATTATCTAAATAATTGATGTAGGAGTTTTGGTCTTCTATGTTCTGATTTTTGGAGCTTGAATAATTTTATGCCAGATTGAGCATGCTACTTTAAGTTAATATCATAGTTGTATGTTTAGGTCATTTTATTTAATTAGCATGATAAATGTTAAGTTTAAGTATGGAGATATATTTTTTAGGTTCCATTTAAGCTTAACAAAAAAAAATTGGGCTGTGAAAGATAAAAAAGAATTTGGCATAAGTTAGTCCATTCTATATAGTAACCAATAATTGGCCCAATGGCCACTTAATTTCAAAAAGGGGCAAGTAGTCCAAGTGGCTACATAAATTGGGCTTAATACTCATGACAATCAAAATAGGCCAACATTTTCAATATAAGTGAGCTGATCCATCATTAATTTTTCATATTTTTTTTTTATATAATATATAATCCAAAAAAGAAATCAGTGTTTTTTTCTTCTAATTAACTTAATAATTTAGTTAATTTAAGTGTTAGACATTTAGTAGGCACATTTTAATCTTTTATTCACATAATCGTTTGCGTAGCGTGACGTTTAACATTCAATAAAGTAATTCAATAATCTCAAACCATATTAGTTTTTAGTTAATTTTTAATTTAATTAATCATTTGCTAAAATCGCGAATTCGCTTGCGTAGCGCGATAGTTGACTTTTAATAATTTTCAAGAATAAATTTTCTCAAATGTAGTGATTTCTCAAAAGTACTACAAATAATTGATTGTCATGATTTCGGATTCGCTTGCGAGACGCAATTATGATAAAGTTAATTAAATTGTTGTTCGATCATGCATTCGCTTGCATAGGTGGTTATGACAACGTAATTTATCCAAAAAAAAATTTAATAATTCTAATAATCAAGAAATAAAAGCGGACATCGGCAGACATGAAAAATCAAATAAAGCACAGTTTATCCAACAATTAATTCAAGCTAGTTTTAGTCAATAAAAGCGGCTGTACTAGAATCACAGGACTCAGGGAATGCCTTACACCTTCTCCTCGATCAACAAAATTCTTTATCCTGACTTTGTTTTCGCAGACCAATAACAATAGAGTCAAACCTTCCTTTGACTAGGGAATCAAATAAAAGGTAACTTGAAACACCCAAAAATTAATTCCAAATAATAATTCTGAACAATAAAATAATCCCTACTCAAATTTATTACTTTAATTGAAAAAACTCTTTAATCTACAAATCCATAACACATCTTTATCTTTTGTCGCTGGACTTGCGGCATTTTCTCTCGAGTGGATACCACCACCTGCATTAATTAATTGATCAAACACCCCTTAACAAATTGTTAACGCAGGGACATAACATCAAATCAAACAACAAAAGACGAAAATTCCTATTAGGAAAAGCACTCATAGTGGCCCTATGCATCAGTCAAAATGATTATGATTTCCTTTTCTGCTCAATAGTCAAGATCTCATGTCTTTCATGTTCATTAGGTAAGAAACCCACTTCATATTTTCAAAAAATCGTTGACATAGCTCAAATAACGAGTAACAGAAATACTCTTATTTAGGGTTACATAAGTTGAACTCCAGGGCAAAGTACTGAAGTTTTAAGTTGAAAAAACTGATCTCCATATTAATATTCTGGAGTTCGAAAAGCTGAAAGATGCGAAGCGAATTGGGCGTTTTTGTCCAAATATTATTTTTGCATAGAAAAGTGGCTAAATTTTAATTAATATTGAGATTGTAACTTAATTATTTTTAATTAGCAATGATAAAATAGGGGCATTGCATCTATATCCATTTCTTGTGTCACGTTTTTACTTGTGCCCGCTTTGTAAAAAAAATTGCAAGTGTACCCGTTTTTTCGCATAACTTCAGCATACGGGGCTGAAGTAGCAAATGCAATCACGTAAAACTTCAGCATTCTAATAGACGGGCCTGAAGTAGCAAGTGTGTTGAACCAAGTGTGCTGAAGTTTTTGTTTGTAATTGATGAACTTAAGCATAGTAGCTGAAGTTTTGTTCTCTATTTGCTGAAGTTTTTGTTTAACTTGTGCACGTCTTAACGCAAAGCTTCTGTTTGTAATTGCTGAAGTTTTTGTTTTTGTAACTGACGAACTTCAGTTCTAGAGCTGAAGTTTTTGTTTTGTAACTAGCGAACTTCAGCTCTAGAGCTGAAGTTTTTGTTTTGTAACTGGCGAACTTCAGCTCTAGAGCTAAAGTAGCTGAAATTTTGTTCTCTATTTGCTGAAGTTTTTGTTTAACTTGTACACGTCTTAACGCAAAGCTTTTGTTTGTAATTGCTGAAGTTTTTGTTTTTGTAACTGGCGAA
>ML393144.1:66878-79611 GCA_005239525.1 Nicotiana knightiana
ATATATATATATATATATATATATATATATATATATATATATATATATATATATATATATATATATATATATAAATTAGGAGCAGTTACTTAAGAGAACAAATAAAAGATGCTTCTGTTAATTTGCCTTGATAACTACGGCCACTCAATAGGAGTTCAGAATCTAAATGTGATCTTTTTGGACAAGTGTGACATAAATGTGTATAAGAAAAAGAGTGAATATTATATATAACGCGGTTTTAAACCGCGCTATACTTTGACGGCGTTTTGGCCATTAAAGTATAGCGCGTTTAAAACCGCGTTATACATATATAGCGCATTTGTAAACAACATTACGCTTACTTGATGGGACGGATAGGTATAGCGCCTTTTATAACCGCCCTATATATATGTATAACGCAGTTATAAAGCGCGCTATACCTTTTTTTGTGGGCCAACCAATAAACTCTCTGCGCTTAACTGACATAACAATAATTCAAATGGGTATAGCGCTCTTTAAAAAAACGCTATACCTCAAAAATTCAGCCCCCTCGAGCTAGAATGGTCTTATTTAAAGGCGTTAGGATTTTACAACTTTCCATTCAAAAAATATTCTAACTCCCGTTCAAACTTTTTTTTTTGTTAAATTGTCAAGCATTTTTTCATAATGTCTGAAGAGCGAAAAATAAGGGTTTCATTATACTGGGGGAGAGGGGGGGGGAGGGGTGAGGTTGTGTTGGTGAATAACTCTGTGAACTATAGTTTATCTCCACAGTGGCATGTTAAATTGCCACTTACAATGGAGTAGATTGGTATCGTTGTTATGTAATAAAATGAGTGTGAGGAAACGTTAGGTGAACCTTAAAGTAACCAGGAGATATCCGTACTCTGTCACTTCGCAAGGGGTTGCTTGTTACGTTGAGTTTAACATCGACGATGATGAAACTTTGAGAGATTTTTTGAGGACTCCGGATGAATACCGGGAATTTCTTGTAATAAAAATGTTGGAAATGTACGTCAAGGTTGAAGACGTTCCCAATAATGAGGTTGCGGATAGTAGGGATAACCCCCAGTCATCGGGTGGTTATTCTGGAGCAGTTTTTGCCGGACAGGTTCCGGATGAAAGAGCTTGCCTTGATTTAAACTTATCACCACCGGCGAATGANTAAAACTTCAGCATTCTAATAGACGGGCCTGAAGTAGCAAGTGTGTTGAACCAAGTGTGCTGAAGTTTTTGTTTGTAATTGATGAACTTAAGCATAGTAGCTGAAGTTTTGTTCTCTATTTGCTGAAGTTTTTGTTTAACTTGTGCACGTCTTAACGCAAAGCTTTTGTTTGTAATTGCTGAAGTTTTTGTTTTTGTAACTGACGAACTTCAGTTCTAGAGCTGAAGTTTTTGTTTTGTAACTAGCGAACTTCAGCTCTAGAGCTGAAGTTTTTGTTTTGTAACTGGCGAACTTCAGCTCTAGAGCTAAAGTAGCTGAAATTTTGTTCTCTATTTGCTGAAGTTTTTGTTTAACTTGTACACGTCTTAACGCAAAGCTTTTGTTTGTAATTGCTGAAGTTTTTGTTATGTAACTGGCGAACTTCAGCTCTATTTTTGTTTTTGTAACTGGCGAACTTCAGAGCTGAAGTTTTTGTTTTGTAACTGGCGAACTTCAGCTCTGATAAATATATTTATGGCAATCATCCCATGAACTGAAGTTCTATAGCAGCACCAACAGCAGCAGAAGAAAGAAAAAGAAGAAGAAGAAAACGAAGGAGGAGAAGGAGGAGGAGAAAGGGGGCTGAAGTTATTTAAAAATTGGGTACAAGTTAAAAAAATTTAAAAAAATAGATATAGGTTAAATGGGAGAGATCAAATAAGGTGTCCCGTGCAATTTTTACGATAAAATAAGCTATTTATGAATTTCATCCTTTAAGTTTTATACTGTGATGATTAAACATATGTAATTGAGTAATCTGTCAAATTATTATACCAACATGTAAATGCATTTCACACCGTCCATATATATATATACTTAAATCATTTTTATTAGCTACTTATGTGTCACAAAAAAGCTCAATTTTTTTAAGGTAACAACAGAAGAAGAAAAAAAGCAATTACAAAGCTATAATTGGTGATATTACTTATCTGGTCTGAACGTTTGTTTCCCGATTAACAAAGTGACAATATATATATATATATATATATATATATATNGGGGTATCGGCCAGATATGAATTTTACAAGTTATGAAACCAGGCCCAGTTGGAATATGCCTAGTTTTGGTGTGTTGGATCAAGGTGGTCCATCCGGGAGTCATCACCAACAGGAAACTGTCCACCATGGAATGTCATCACACTACGACCTGTAAGTGAAGTGATACAGCTTACTAGAAAGTATTTATTAATTTCAGTAGCTTATTATTTTTTTGTTTGTGCAGTGAAAACGAGCAAGTTGAACCACCTGTCCTCACTCAATTGCTCGAAGACGACATATTAAATCGGGACCTGGTAGATGCATAGAGTGAGAATGAAAACAGTGATTATGACAACAATACAGATGATTCCGGAGACGACACACCCTTCCCTCGTGAGAATGGAGATGAGGAGGATGACAATGAAGGACCTGATTTGACGAGGGAGTATGCTCCCCCCGTTAGACCAAGAGTATATGAGTCCCAAGTGTCGTTTCATTCAAGGAAGATTCCCTACCTTGATAACTTGCCAAGTATGCCGGATGTGTATGCTCTCACAAGGGATTTTGATGAAATTCAGACATCAATGTCGGATGATTCTAGACATGGTGCTGGAAAAGGGCATGTTTTTTCCTGATAAAGCGCGCATAATCAGGGCGTCAAAAATGCACAACGTGAAAGAGTGTCGTGAGATGATGGTATGGGAGTCAACTCTGGAGGTATACAAGGTTGTTTGCCGCATATGGTTTTTGGGTTGTCATTGGATGTTGCGTGCGAGCAAGAAGAAAATATGTTTGTGGCAAGTGGATAAATACATTCCCACCCACAGATGTGAAATGGACATATTCAATGGGAATCACTTCAACTTGGATATTGATTTGATTTCTCTTGTCCTTATTCCACATCTTGAAGCGACCATAAGGTATAAAATCAAAGAGTGCATTACATCAGTCCACCAGGAATATGGCCATATCATTACCAAAAGAAAGGCATATCTCGAGCGCAAACGTACATTTGAAATTGCTTATGGTAACTAGGATAAGTCATTTGCAGCTCTACCCAGGTACATGGCCGCACAGCAACACTTTAACCCCAGCCATAATCGTGCAAAGCGGCCGCTCCTTCACCGGCATGCTGCTGCATCTGCAGTCCCAGCTGGTAGAATAGATGTAGGCCAATAGCCTGCACAACGTATAAAATATAAACTACAGACAGAAAACATACCAAGGCCTCGTGCCGCCCAGAGTATGGACGTACCGACCGCCATCTTGACGAATGGGATTCCTGAAAAAAAGTCGGGTAACGCGGGCGGTACCAAGGCATATAGAGCTGAATAGTCTCTGTTTGGATCAGTGAAGGGGGAGGCGGAATCAGGTCAGCTCGATGGTCCCAAGTATGGACCTGTGCCTCTAGCCATACTACATCTGCGTCGTCCACCCTCTAATGATCATCCCGCTGATAATGTGTAGCTTCCCATGTAGGCCCCCTTGGTATATACTGCGGACGGCCAAATTGTCGAAGTACACGCTCTGTGGCATGATACTCCACAATATCGAGGCACATAATCGGGACGGAAGTGCTCCAAATCAGTCGGCCGACCGACCAATAATCGTACGATGTATGGCGTCCATATGAACTGTCAAATAACAACAGAAAATGTGAGTATGTGCAACACATGTGAAGCTATACCAAGTAAGTTTAGGTACACATTTACCTTTGCGCCCTCCAGCATTTCCAACACATCCCTGCAAAGGGGGAGATTATGTCGAGCATCGTAATCTCGTACATATTCACGCCGGAGAACCCACCTCCTATCTAGAGAGAGAAACAAAGGTGGTACATCCGATTGTAATGGTGGTAGAGGTGGTTGCAACTGCAGGAACCGCTCCCACACCCAAACCTAACATACAAAGTTGACGTAAAGTTTAAGATAAATTTTGACTAGATAGAATTGGATAGGAATGAATAGAGGTATTCGAATATGTTGTCACCTGTAGAAGCGGCAAAAATCCACATACGTCATGCTGGGTGCCCATGCTCGTCCGGCACAGATGCCTATACATGTAGGCGAGAACAGCAGCACCCCAGTTGTACTGGGGTAAATCATCTAGCAGCTGAAGATGATGAAGAAATCGCAAGTTGACTAGGTTCCCCGAAGTGTTCGGTAACAAGGCCCCACCAAACAAAAGGAGCAGCAGCAACCTTGTATACCGGTGAATATGTAGATCATCTGTCTCACCGGTGATGTCCGGGTGCGATATCTCCAAATATTGTCTAATAGATGTCAAACTCATGTGACTGGCACCTGAGTATGCAGTCTCCTCCTGTGGCATGAAGCTAGTGAACTGCAGCAGCATGTCCAAATACTGGCCACACGACATCACTCTCATACCCTGAGGAAATGCAACTGGCAGTCCATCAACGGGCAGCCCATATAAAACCTCCACGTCCTGCAGCGTGATGGTGGCTTCGCCACTGGGCAAGTGGAAAGTGTACGTCTCTGGTCGCCACCACTCTATCAAGGCCGTGATCAAAGACCAGTCGAGTTGCAGCCGCCCGATCTCAAATATCCTGCAGAAGCCTGTATCCCACAGGCGCTGGACTACACGGGGATGGAGAACTCTGTCCCTTATAAAATCCCACAAGTCGTCCACTCTCCTAGCGCGGAGAGTCTGGGCCAGTAGCTCTCCCTCCCATACGTAGGCGGACCTATGATCGCCCTGTAACACTAATAGCTCATCGGAGACAGGTCCGGGATGCATAGGCGGCACGCCCATGTCGTCTACTGTAAATTAAACAATATTAGTTGTATGTTTGATCTGTAAATTAAACAATATTTAGTTGTATGTTTGATCTGTAAATTAAATAATTATTTTTTATCATATTTAATTGGACAGTAGCACCAAGCTACCATGAATTCTTATGTGTATCAATATTTTTATCATTTTGTGTGTTTGTTTTATAAATTAAATAATTAATTTTTGTAAATTGGACAGAGTATATACCTATGGGTTCCAGGTCGATATTTGAGGCCCAGTAGCACCAAGCTATCATTAATTCTTATGTGTGTCAATTTCACTATGTTTATAATTTTGTGTGTTTGTTTTATAAATTAAATAAATAATTTTTAAAAATTGGACAGAGTATATACCTATGGGTTCCAAGCTCGATATTTGATGCCCAGTAGCACCAAGTTATCCTGAATCTTATATGTGTCAATTTTGATATTTTCATAATTTTTTGTGTTTATTTTTTAAATTAAATAATTAATTTTTGTAAATTGGACAGAGTTTGTGTTTCATCTATCAGTATAAGAGATACGTAAACTACAGGGATTCTACGCTAAAAGGCTCTACATTTTACTACGCTAAAATGCCACTACTCTTTAAGCAAATAAATAATCTAAACTAAATATAAACAACAAATACATTTTAATCACATAACATTCACGAAAATACATATAAAACACTAAAAGACATTTATTAACATTTTTATTAACAAAAAAAAATGATTTCTCAATTTTTACATATTTTTTAAAAAACTAATATCTTAGTCCGGATAAATATAACATACTAGTTTCGCAAACAAAATACAAAACAACATGGAACACATTCAAGACAACTAATATGCATTATTATACGAGTTTCGACATAAACTAAATCGGAATACCTCGATTTATGTTTTCGGAAAGTCGATTAGTTGAAGATTAGACTCCGAAACGGTGAAACCGCAACAATAGAATGCTTTGCTAGGATGTGGACTTACGTTCTTATCTTTGTGTGTGACGGGTAGGACCCACTATAATTTTTTTTGGAGAAAAATAAAGGGGAGGGGGGGAACGATCTAGTTGGGTTTTTTTATGTAAGGGTTCGTCCGGTTCATTCTGTTCGTGGGAAAAAGAAGGGCCCCTATTTATATAGGTATAGCGCGGTTTAAAACCGCGTTATACATATCCGTCAAATCAACTATGTATAGCGCGGTTAATAAATGCGCTATATATATAACGCGATTATAAATCGCGCTATACTTTGACGGTCAAAACACCGTTAAAGTATAGCGCAGTTTACAACCGCGTTATATATATAATATTCACTCTTTTTTTTATACATATTTATGTCACACTTGTCCAAAAAGACACATTTAGGTTCCGGACTCTCCTCAATAGGTCCTAGTCAAAGTCTTATCTTGAAACATTTATCGAATTAAGGTAGAGTTTGTCTTACTACCTAAAAATTAAAATAGTGTAATATGCATTCTAAAATTAACAGACATTAGCTGTGTAAGACAATGAATTGAACATAAATAAAATTTGTTTGAAACAATTGTTTGAAACTAAACACATGCTATCTATTTTACAGCTAATGACAATCATTCAATCGATCAATTGACTATGCTTTAGTCATAAGTTAGTTGGAGCAAACACGTGGTTGACACGATAAACATAACATGCCACTATAATTAATGAGTAGTAACAATCTCTTTTTCTCACTATTCAATTATTATAATAGGATAAAAACATGCCCTTGATATAAATGAAATAAGAATAAAAACAATGCTTACTTGTTCGATTCCATTTATTTTGCGACATATGCCTTTTTCGTCTAATCCCAAATAATTATTATATTAAAAATAATTAATTTTAAATTTTTTTGTTTTACATTAATGACATAATTTTATACTCCCTCCGATCCACAATAAATGACCAATTTGTCCTTTTATTTTGGTTCAAAATAAGTGTCCATTTATATAAATAAGCAAAAATTCGATTTGTTTTGTCAAAATTACTCTTATGTACGTATCCCTAAAAAGTCTTTTAATCCTCGCATTAATTATGATGCAATATTTAATTAAGGGTAGTTTTCATTACCCGAAATTCCCATCATCGGAACCGTGATGACGCCTAACATTTCACTTGCTAGGCAAGCCAATGTTAGAACAATTTATTCATATTTCAATAGTTTAAATTAAATAATGAGATAGACTGAAATAAATATAACAATCCAAAATAATGTGCGGAAGCTAAAACGGCTAAAATATGTGATACAACTCTGAACCCGGTGTCACAAGTGCACGAGCTACTGGAATAGTACAAATAAGGGTCTGATATAAAATGAAATTGCCTGAAAGGAAAGTACACAGCTAAATAAAAATGGAAGGGAACTCCAGGAGTTGCGGGCGCCGAGCAGTTGTACGTCAAGTCTCCACGAGTTGTCCAATCCGAGCACGCTAATAACCGCCATTAGGTCCGGCTCCAAAATCTGCACAAGAAGTGCAGAATGTAGTATGAATACAACCGACCCATGTACTCTATAAGTTTCGAGCCTAACCTCGACGAAGTAGTGACGAGGCTAAGGCAGATCACTCACACTACAATCTGTACACAGTATATAATAAATACAGAAAAGGAAATACGGAACAAAATAGGACAGTCAATTGAAGATAATATCTAGAGCCTCAAGAAATAAGCCAGTGACGTTAAGAATTACCAATCCTTAGAGTTTCCAATAAAAATACCGAAAATCAACACAACTCTAAGAAATAGAAACACATAGGTTGTTGCGGCGTGCAACCCGATCCCACCATACAATACAGAACCCTCTCTTATTTCATCGTAACAAAACAATATATATATATATATATATATATATATATATATATATATGTTGCGGCGCACAACCCGATCCCATCATATAACAATATCAGTATCACAATTCACCTTTATTTCACCGTAACAATCCACCCTTATTCCACTTGTTGCGGCGTGCAATCCGATCCCACCGTATCAGTACAAATTCACTCTTATTCCATTATATCAATCCACCCTTATTTCACCTGTTGCGGCGTGCAACTCGATCCCACCATATCAGTACCAAATACTAAATGTACACAGTCAAATTAATATTCAAATCACAAGAACCTTTACGATCAATAAATACCAAGCTGAACCAAAAAAAGAGGAAATATTGTACAACATGGAAATTCACATAGGGTAATACTACACAACAAGTCATGTCCGATAAATGACAATTAGAAGGTTCAAGTAATTCAGTTAAGGCAAGTAGAAACGAATCATGAAAATGTGAAAGGATCTAACATTATTAATAGAAGAAAATATTGATTAACAAGTAACAAATAAGCATGGAAGGTATTTAGAGCACATAACATTTAAGACAGGGAAGGAGATAATACAGGAAAAACAGAAAATCTGAGAAAACAAGTAATTCGGCGGCATATATATAAGCACTTGTCACCTCGCATATACGCCAGAACTCATGGAATTCACATAGCACATAGTTCGAGGGTTCTTAATTCCCTTAAGTCAAGGTTAAACTCAACACGTACCTCACTTCGCAGTCAATTCAGAGCTCTACCGGAGCTTTTGCCCTAGAATCCGCCTCCAAACAACTCATATTTAGTCACAATTGACTCAATAATATCAAATATTGTTAAAATAATCAATTACAATGCATAAATTTAAATTTTCCAAACTTTTCCCCAAAAAGTCAAAAATCGACCACGGGTCCGCTTGGACAAAACCCGAGGTTCGGACCAAAATTTATTTACCTATTCACCCTCGAACCCAATTATGTAATTAATTTCGGAATCCGACCTCAATTTGAGGTCTAAATCCCTAATTTGCAAATACCCCCCAATTCTTCCAAAATCTAGTTTTCTACCATGGAAGAACAAAGATTAGGGCTAGGGATTAATGGATGATGTTAGAAATGGGAGAAAATGAGTTAGAGCGTACAAGCCTATGAATTGATATTGAGTTTTCTCTTCAAAATCGCTCTTAGGTCGAGCTCTAATGGAAGGGTTATGAAAAATGGGAGAAATCCCGTTAGTGAAATTTTTTAAAGTTTGGGCGTCAGGCCTTCTTCGCGAAGGGCCTGCCACGATCGCGAAGCAGCGACTCAAACAGCCTACGCGTTTGCGAGATACCCTTCCCGTTCGCTAAGGCTTACACCCACCAGCCTACGCGTTCGCGAACGTTGTGTCGCGTCCGCGAAGAGTATTGATCAGCTTCCCCTCCCCCAGGTCCCATGCCTACGCGTTCGTGAGAGGCTGGTCGCGTTCGCGAAGGGTAATGCCTCCACTGCTCCGCGTTTGCGACCCAACTTCCGCGTTCACGAAGACGAAACTCCCACCCAGCCCAGTTCACTGTTCGCGATCGCGAGAGTACCTTCGCGATCGCGAAGAAGGAAACCAAATGACAACTGAAGCTGAAGAAAAACTAGATTTTCTAAGTCTAAAAGCATCTGTAGCCTATTCGAAACTCACCGAGTCATCGGGGCTCCAAACCAAATGTGCACACAAGTCCAGAAACATGCTACGGACTCGCTCGCGCGATCAAAACACCAAAATAACACCTAGAAGTACGAATCAAACACCAATTCAAATGAAATTTCAAGAAAACTTTAAAACTTCGATTTTAATAACCGAACGTCCGAATCACATCAAACCAACTCTGTTTCTCACCAAATATAGTAATGGACATATATTGGGTTTCGAAATTAAAATACGGATCCGATATCAACAAAGTCAAACATCGGTCAGTTCTTTAAAATCATTAAACCTTTAAACTTTCAATTTCGACAAAATCAATAACTCGAGCTAGGGACTTCCGAATTCGATTTCGGTTATACGCCCAGGTCCCAAAACACGAGACGGACCCACCAGGACTATCAAAATACAGATCCGGATCCATTTGCTCAAAACGTTGACCGAAGTCAACTCAAATAATTTTTTATATTTTATCAGTTTTTAACATAAAAGCCTTTCGAAAAAATATTCAGAATGTGCATGCAAATCGAGAAAGTCTTAAAGAAGCTATTGGAGACTTCGAAACACATAACTATGTTCTAAAACTCTAGATGACCTATCAGGTCATCACATTAGTTTAGTCCACTAATTATTTTTGTCTAGAATTTAATATTTTCTTAATATGTGTGCCCAAGAAAAATTGGTCATTTATGATGGATCGGAGGGAGTAACACTTTTCATGACAATTTTGAAATCACAACGTTTTTCGAAAAAGAAAAAAGCTCTAAATTTCGAGCACAATCAATCGTAGGACGACGTACGGGAGTATACAAATCTGCTAATGAAGGGTGATAGGGTTCCATTGCATGTAAAGGAATTCCCATGTACAGAGACGCTTAAGTGATATTCTAGCTACATGAATATGATATGCCGAGGTAAAGTCAGAATTTTAATTTTATAGATTTTAAGTTTTAGAACGATGACTTAAAATACTAATTAATGATTGAGTTCTAAGTTTAATATGTATATATATGTAACAATTTCTTAATACAAATATATAAGCAAAAACAACTGTGTAAATAATTTTTTCCGGATAACTTTAAAGACAATTTATATATTTTTCCTCTTTTAATTAATTGAAACATTGACGAACTCACTAGACACTACGACCTAAGAAAGTGAATCATCAATGGCAGGCCTGGCCACCATTAGTTTCACAACGTAGATTCCTACGACCTTCACATTTGAGGATGGATATATAGTTACATGCATTTATTCCCATCTTCTCGTTGACATGATAATAGCATTGATCTACAGTAAAAAAATTTAAATTTGTCAAATTTTTATCACCAAGTCATGACCCTATATTTGGGCCCTCACCAATGGATGGATAGGAGTATAATTCAAACTAGCAATTAGTTTTTCTTTGATTATGAAGTTCGACAAAGTCTTTTTTGTGCTAAGATTTCACTGGTATTCCTTGCATGTAATCTTAGGTGATGACGCCGCAAACCTCAGCGAGAATTTTGCTATCTTAAAAAAAGAATTGTACATAACTTACATCTTATGCAAATTAACACATTAGTTAAAAATTGCTGAATATATAAGGAACCAACATTTAAAATTGTGCAAAATATAGGCCTAAAGTAAAAGATATCACTAGTGGAACAAATCGTACTTTCTCTATCTCAATTGATATGTCATACTTTTCTTTTTATTTTATTTTAAATAGAATGTTATACATTCTTATTTAAAAATAACTCAATTTTAATTTTTTGATATCATTATAATCAAACAAATAACTAATAATTTAATTTAGGTTATAAATTATCCTAAAAAGATTCTTAAACTTTCAATCTATTACCACCACAAAAATTAGAACAGTGAGTGCAGGATAGAACTAAAATTGAGAACTTCTAGGGTCGTTTGGTAGGAGGTATTAGAAAAAATAATGCAAGCATTAGCTCTATGCATTACTAATATCTTGTTTAGTACATTTTTTCAATATCTACATCATACTTGGCATTATCCTATGCATAAGTAATGCATAGAAAACCTTGGCATTAGTAATACCAAGGGTATTAATGCATGCATTAACATGGTTAAAGATATTAAAGTCCCTTAAAGCTAGAGAATATAGAAGGCATTTTTGTAAACAACTATTTTTCTTCAATATTATGCAATAAATTATAATTTTAATACATCATACTAAACAGTAGATAAGAAATAATATCTGCATAACTAATGCTTGCATTACTAACACATGCATTACTAATCTATGCATTACTAATACACCTTATTTTGCACTATTCTTATACACCCCAACAAACGACCCCTAATGTGAACAAAATTCCATTCGAATTTCCTTTGCTTAAAAGTTGTATACACCAATCAAAGTGGGACAATGACAATTAGGTCGGTATTCTGGCAAAATTGGACAAATAGAATAAAAATAAGTCAAAAAAAATAAATATAGGACCGAACTATGTATAACGCCACACTATGTGGCGCTATAGACTAACGGTAACTGTGCCGTTGGTGTATAGCATCACATAGTGTGGCGTTATACATACTGAAATTTCTGATAGACATGTATAACGCCATAGTGCCCGGCGTTATACCTATTTTTCTAGGGAAATGTGCCGTCGTGTTTAAGAGAGTCCACATCCTCCTTCTTCCCTCATTTTTTAATCTTCTTCTTCTTCATTTGGTCCCCTACCCCGATTTCTGCCGAGTTTTAAAAGAAAAAAAATTTTTGGGTCCCCCCGTCATATAAAAGTTGAAGAGTTTTGGTCCCACTTTCGAGTAGAGCATCGTATTGTTGTTGATACACATTTTCGGAGTCAAAATTTCAATTTATTCGAGGTATTTCTTTTTATTATATGTTGAAACTTTAATAATAATGCTTTTTTTTTTATTTGTATGTGTTCTATTTCGTTTTTTGTTATTTTTTTGCGAAACTAGTATGTTAAATTTATCTGGTTCATTTTGTGTTATTTTTTTGCGAAACTAGTATGTTAAATTTATCCGGACTTAATAATTGTTTTTATATATATATGTGTTTCATTAGTAATTAAATTTATTTGTTGTTCATGTTTAGTTTAGATTATTTTTTAGCGTAGTGAAATCTAGACCTTTTTAGCGTAGTAAAATGTAGACCCTTGTAGCGTAGTAAAATGTAGAGCCTTGCAGCGTAGTAAAATGTAGAGCCTTGTAGCGTAGTAATGTGTAGTATTGTAGCGTATAAATACTTTAGTTTAAGTATCTTATACTGGTAGTCGAAAATGCAAACTTTGTACAATTAAGTTAATA